>VWPU01018343.1:0-17841 GCA_013398955.1 Callaeas wilsoni | reverse complement strand
ATATATATATATATATCTGTGCACACAGGGAGTTTTCTGTATGGCAAGCTGCCCGGCCGGGGCCATATACGCCTTTGTAGGACTGTATTTTAAATTAGTGCATATATTCATATACCTACCAGTTTATATCCAATACTTAGTAATTATTTTGATGAGTTTAGGAGTCCTTAAGTGTTACCCATATTCTTTTTTCTGGAGCTTGGATGTTTTTTAAATATATAAACACATTAGACTGGAGACTTTGCTTTTCTTATAAACTCAGCATGAAGTATCAAATGTCCAAATAACTATGAATATGTGTTGGGGGGACAACTGGTGTTTCTAAACAACTCTTTTTAATATGACTTTATTTCTTTGCTTTCAATTAATAGTTTTTTTTTTTCCCCTAAAGAATTTCTGTTATCAGTACTATGCCAGTGGTGTAGGCTAAAGGATGCAACAGAATGCTTTGGGCTGCAGCCTCGCCTGCTCGACACTGAGATTCATCTGCACTAATGCTTCTGAAAATAAAGGAATTGTTTTTTCTTGTGTAGAACAACTGAGAACTCAGATTGTCTTATACTCTGATATGCCTTGGTTTAATATGCCAGGCAAAACTTCAGCAAAGTTCTTAAATGCTTTCAAGTGTTAAAGAAATTCTCTGATTTCTCTTTCAAACTTGCAAAGTAGTCACACCCTTTTCAAGGGGTCATGAATGTGTCGCCAAAGCCACCGTCATGGGTTTTTCTATTCAGGAAAAAACGAAGTTATGACATAAAGTCTTTTAGAGCTTTGTTTGTGTTTTGGGTTTGGTTTTTTTTTTTCTGTGGGGGGTAAGTTAATTCTGTTTTGTTTTGTTTTGTTTGTTTTGCTTTAGCTAAAAAACTAGGAATTACTGACGTGCCAGCTGAGGTCGTTACTTTTATTTCCCATGCAACGCAGAACAGATTAAGAACAGTGATAGAAAAAGTGACAGTGATCACCCAGCACCGAATGGAGTCGTACAAAGTAAGTGTGCCCAGAAAGGGTCGGTGTTGGAGCGCCGCGGTTCTCTTCGTGCTGCAGAGCTCCCTGGAGCGCAGGTCTGTGTGCTCAGCAAAGGGACTGCTGCCGTGGTACATCTGCCTGCCAGCTCTTCGGCCTCCTCTCTGAGGGAATGGCTCTGAAAATTGTTTCTTTCTGTGCTGAAGTGTCTGGCATGGAGCATGTGCTAAGCTGTTTCTGCTCATGGATCGTGACTAAGACTTGAGTCTTGATAGCTCCTTTTTTGTCCGGGGTATCCATGAATTGGATCAAAATTGCTTTGGTATTTAGGAATCTATAGTAACTTTTCTGTCTGTGAGAAATATTAATATTTTTCAAAAGCTGCCAATATATGACTTAGCAACTAAAGAATTCAACTGCAAATTCTTCACTGTAATTAGACATGATTTTCTATTTAAAAACAAAATTTAAAGGTAAAATGCTACTCTGATACTTTCCTTGGTGATTGTATTCCTGAAGAAAGCTGTAACAATTTTGATATCTTAAACCAGGGGAAATTTAAATAAGGATCTACAAACTAGTTTGAAGTTCAAGTGAATCAAACATCTTTATTGATACATTTGAAATACCTTTTCCTGTAGAAGTAAGATGCCTGTTAGTTATGATAGTTGTTAAACTGGTGTCAAAGTAAGATGGCAGTAGCTCATTGTGTGTTGTCTAAGCTGTGTTTACATTTCTTTAGCATATATATACATTGAATAGCTGTGGTTTACTTTGTTCCTTGGTTTTGTGGTGTACTTTTTTGCGTTCCTGGAATGGCAGTCAAGTCAAACAGCTTTGGACTGTGTCTTAGCCCACCTGTTTCCCAAACCTGAGTCATGGTTGGGCTAATTGTGTGTGATACTTGCAAAAATAATAATCTCTGGGATCTGTGGCTATAATCAACATCATTGTGATAGAAAAATGGATTAAAAAATAAAGGCCACTATTCCTGATTATTGCCTACACTTAGATCTTTCATTGCAATTGATGGATATATTCTACTATATTGGATTAAAAGTAAAATCTCCTTGTTTCTTTTCAGTATTCTTTATCAGCTTCAGAAGTGTTAAATCCCTCCTTCCTTCTCTCTAGGATAGTGTCTGAGAAGAAAACAGTTTGCTTAGTCCATGTTAAGCCAAAGAAACATTTAAAATAATGTCTTAAAAGATCCTTAGGAAAAAAAAAGTATTGTCTCTGATTGGATTGTAGCATTGTCATTGTATTCTGTATTTTTCTTGGTTAATGGTCATCTTTGATTTCCTATCACTGTAGTCAGAAAGGAAAACACTAAGTAGATAAATGGGATGGAAGTAATGTGGATAACTTATTTTTCTGACTGGCATTCTGAGTGTTCTCCATGTGGGTCATGCCATAAACTCTCCTGGTTGCTGTGTGCTAGGAAAGCTTGCATGCTCTCAGTTGTCATAAGCTTCTGTTTTAATTGGAGTTAGAGGCTTATTTTCAACTGAGATTTTAGCTTTAATGCTTTTATAATGCTGCATCTTGAGGAAGTCTGTTACTAGTTCAAGATTAGTACAAATGCAGGAATTACAGGTTAAAAGCCTGGCTATAAACTATATCTAGGATTTTTCAGTAATAAAGTTAAGCATTTTAGATGCTTTCCATCATTAGGTCTGTTGGTTTTATTTTTTTAAACTCTTTGATGTATCTGTTGCTGATAAATCAATCCATGTGTTTTTTAAGTTGCTTAGATATTAATTATCAGATTCTCCCTGCATTATTAACCATAGGCTAGCTTCATTTTCCTGAGTCTAAAAAATAATAATTTTCTTTTTATTATCAGTACAATGGAAAGATTTTAATGTGCAACACCTACAGTTGTTAGGTGCATGGTGTTGATAAAGCTGCCTGTTTTTCTAAAGGCCTGTCCCTGTTTTACAGGATGATGAGTGGTACGAACAAGCCACAGATGTCCGATCACAGCTGAAGTTCTTTGAACAGTTGGAGCGTTTAGAAAAGCAAAGGAAAGATGAACAAGAGAGGGAAATCTTGCTGAAGGCTGCCAAGGTATCACTTCTACTGTTTAACTACTTATCAATGCATAGCCTTCAAACAATTATTGAATTTTGTGATATGTGTTTCGTAGACACCTTTTGTTTCTTACAACAAGAACGGTGCTGTGGGTGTGGCATCACCTTGAGCCCATGAGTCAGGCTCTGCTCTGTGCTGACCCAGACCCACCTGCCTGGGATGCCTCTGGTTTCAACTTTTGATGAGTTCTTGGGCATAAAGCAGACACAGGCTAACGCTTTCAAAGCAATTCTGTGAAATCATTTTTACAATTGCCTTCGAAATTTAACAGATGCCAAGGGTTTCTGTGCCACTGGAGAATCATAGCCTACACTGCTGGTGATTCAACAAATTCAGTAAATTCTGATGGATTTTTTTTTTTGGAGGCTTTTTACTTCTTAGGTTTTTAGACTTTGTTTTTAAACAGTTTTGTTCATTTGTTCATCTTCATTTAAAGGTGTTCCAGTCACTTCTCCATAGCTGCATTATTTGGTTGATTCATGCCTGTCTTCAGTTGACTGTCAGCTCTTCAGGACTTGTTCCTTTGCAAGCTCAGTTCCAGAGGCTGAGCGTTCATATGTGCAATAGAACAAACTCAGATGATACTGTTTCAAGAGCTCATGGGTGTAGATAAGTCTCCAGCTTGTAACTGTAAATTTAATTATATATATCATATCTAACTGCAAATAAGTTTATCCCTTAGTTATCTCATTTTTAATTGTATTTGAATCTTCATTGAATTATTTATTGTCTGCTCTGGAGAGATTTTATAGAACAACAATGTTCAGTTGTAGCACAGCCTCCCGATTTTATGCTCTTAATGTTCATGAATTGAGAGGTTTTTTTAAAAAAATAAACCCTAGCCTTGCTTATTTAGAAACCTATTTCTCAGTTAGGGTACTTTAATCTGTCCTGTTTGTACTCTTAATTTATAATTGTTCACATTATTAAATATTCCACAAATTTTTACACAACATAGATACTCTTTATATGTTTTGATGAAAAAATATTTGCTGTTTTCATTCTTAATTCTTATTTATTAAAAATAAAGAAATGTGTATTTATTTTTTATCCTGTTTTCTCCATTCAGTGACTACATCTTGGTGAATCATTTTCTGTGTATCCTGCTGCTTGTTAGTTATGTTGGTCCTTTTTTAATGGACGTTGAGAAAAATGCAGTAGCTTACAGTCCTTAGTTCAGAAATGTTTCCCTGGCCGCACAAAGCCTTATGCAGGCTGATCTGGCATTGGGTTAGAGGACCTCCTGGTGTTCCTTCCACCCTGAATTCCTTCATGAATTGATACTCTGTGTTTTGGGCAGGGCTTTTTGTTGTTGTTTTAGTCTTGGATAATATAAAATCCTGTGAAGTCTAAATTTAGTAAATAAATACACGATCATCAAGTTTGATTATTATAAAATACAGAAAGAGCAAATTAAAAGAATTCTACAACAAAAAAAAAGTAAAAGAATCCCCTAATTTATTTGAAAAAATTACCTTAATGAAATTATTGACTACATAAATCATCTTCATAACCAGGAGACAGCTTGGAAGAAATACGTGGTATACTATAAAAATATATGAAGGTGAAAAATAAACAAAGTGGTTAAACATCTGAAAGCAAAGCACAGAGTAGCCGTGGCAGTGCTGATTTATCAGTATTAATGTTTAGAGAGAGAAGTTGAAGACCCTGTGGAGCCCTTGGGAGGTGCTTATGCAATGTGGTGATTTAAGTAAGATGCCAGTTTGGAACCGAGCTTGCTTTGTTCAGCCGGTGCTCCCCAGGCTGTTGTGATGGGTGGGTGACCTATTGAAGGCTTACCTGGGACGTGGTTTGGCAAAATCTGGTCACATTACAATTTTTTATTCTAAACAATGGATTTTACGTTATTTGCTTCGAATCCCTGGTGCTGCTCAAATGCAGAAGCACCTGTGGATGCTGAAATGCTGTTAGCAGGGAAATTTTCTCTTGCATTCATTCTGTGAGAACTTTTCCTTTGCTGTGTAAGCTATGTAAACAATAGATAGTGTTTTTGTAAATAGCATTCGCAGCTGGTATCTTCTGACCTCGTGTACATTATATTAGGAAAAACATTTCTAAGTGGGTGTCTGAGACTTTGACCAAGCACCCTAGGAGAAGTGTGAGCACTGTTCAATTGCTTTATGGAACTAGAATATATAAATGGTATTGTAAATTTAATAAATAATTCATTCCTCGCTTTGGACTCCTGCCTCGCTGCATCTCTGAACCCCTGCTTGGAAGCCCACAAAGCACCTGTACATGAACACTGATACTTGTTGAGGTCTTTATTTTGAATTCCTGTGTACTAATTCCTTACCCAGGATTTTGGTTTTTTTCTGGTTTTTTCTGGACGTGCCTTGTTGTCGAAGGAGATCTGAGTCCTTGTGGGAAGGATGCAGTAATTGTAATGGCACAGTAATGGAATGGAAAGTTAAAGTCTGCCCCAGCTGCCTGGTGAAGTGATACCCACCAGCACCCACTTCTGTCTGCGTGTGGCCTGGTGATATTTGTGTCTGCAGAGGGGGAGATGCTTGAGCTGGCGCTGGAAACCCAAATACCCACCATGCAAAGGCATTGTTCCCCCAGTCATGGCACCTTTGTCACTTTGACAGTGTTGTCTTTAAAGTATAAAAAACTTCGGGGTTTAAAGTGAAATTTCTGTTTCCATTTTTTTTTGCTACAGATGCTTAAACCTAAAAATCATATTTATTTATAACTGCAGCTTCTTAATGTGCCTTTTAGAGAAACAGGCTGATCTTTTCTCTTGGAAGTGATTTTGGTTTTGTGCAACATGTTCTTAATGTTACTCAGCAGAACCATTTTAGTGAAAGTTTCAGAGCTTCCTGCTGGTGGTACCTCATCTACTGTCTCGTATGGAAGAGCATAAACAGGTTGAACTTGCACAGTGGAAATTCTTTTTTATTTATTTACACTTTGGAGCTTTGTTAACAGCCAAAGTCCAGGTTTTGATGAAGAATAAGACAGTGAAGGAAATGTTTTGGGCATCGAAGTGGACGGTGTTAAATAATCTACTTAATAAGACGATAATCAATGGAGAAAATAATGAAAAATGAAGGAATAGGTTGAAATCAAAGGGGAAGCAGCATGAGTCTTTGGAAAGCCTTGAAACTGATCTGGTGATTTAGCATTACTGTTCAGTAAGGGGTGGGAAAAAAAAAGGCAAATGATGGCCAAAGAAAGTATCAGGTTTACAGGTTTTTGTTGTTTTGAGTGATGGGTGTGTTTCTTTAGGAGCAGAAAGGGAAATATTTGACACAAGTGTTCTGGTTGATCTGTAACTATAATTTCAGTTGTTACAGTAGGAAATGATTGCAAAATTTGTGAGCATTCAGATGAGCTTGGTTTTTCTTCAGGAAATGTTTTTGGGAGAAGGAGAGATCAAATCAGATGAGAAGGTAGAAGGAAAACAAAGGTTTCAAAAGAATTACAATTTTTGACATTCTAAGAAAAGTAAAGTTAAAATTAGCTGTGATGCTACATGAGTGTCTTTGAAACAAAATAGCAGTATTATTTAGCTTGTTAAATGAGAGAATTTTATAAAATCTTGTGTCCCATACCTGAGAAATATTTGAGAAACTTCAAGTGTAGAAGCATTGTGAGTGATGTTCTCATTCCAGTGAGATGTTTTAGGGGAAGACAAACTTGACAGGAGAGGAAAGATCATGCTATGCTATAGTAGCAATGCAACATACAATTTCTTTTACATTAGAAATCTAAACATTGAAACTACTGTTCCAGGAGCCACAATGACCTCCTGCACCTCAGGGCTCCTGCCTCACCTCCCACAGTGTTCCATACCTTCCACAACGTTTCAGTGTTCCGCAGCATTCCAAAGTGTTCCACAACGTTCCCATACCAGCCTTGAACGTGTGGCCCAAAGCAAGCATTTCTCTATTTTACTTTCTGGTAGTTCTTTCTGCTGTAGAAGTGTTTAAAGGCATCTTGGTCCCCAGACTGTGAGATCCAGTCACCTCCTGCTGCTGGAAGAGCTCCTGTCTCAAGGCCCCAGAAAATGTGGTGAGAAAAAAAGGAGAAGCTGTGCAGGGAGGGACTGAGCTGCCTTGGTTGTCACTGATTTTGGGTTTCCTTCCTGACGTGAGCATCCCAGGTGAATAAAACATGGCACAAGGAGGGACCATCTTGTGTATAAACACACATGTAGAGCACAGTCTCTCTACAGGAAATATTTGGGAGGGTCAACCCTTGGCCCTGGTTTGTTTTGGCAGGAAGAGCCCCTGGCTGTTGTTGCCAGGTGTGTGCAGAAGCAGACATCCTCTATCGGCCTTTGGGGATGGTACAGGCAGTACTGAGGAGAGCTGAGGAGAGTCTCAAGGCTGCAGAAAGGTCAAAAGGCAGACTAAAATCACTTGAGGAATTTACCTTTACGTTTGACATGGTGTGTCTCGTGTGGATTTTCTAAAAAAAAAAACCCCAACAAAAAAACAAACCCAAACCAAACCCAACAAAGCACTGGTCTTATTATAGTAAATCTATGTTCTTGCTGCTTTCATAGCTATTTCCAAAACCTGGAAAATGCAGGTGCTCTCTGTCAAGTTGAATGAAGTTCTGGTTCTGGGCTAGTAATGCAAATATTTCTGGCAGCAGAAGGAGTAGGAGGTTTCAGCTGATTTGTTGTTTTGTTGTTTTTATTCTTGAATTTTTTTTTGAAGAGAGTGGTAAGAGTAAAGAGTTACAGCTTGGGGTTGTCCTGGCTCTCCGAAAATGAATGAACCATACTTCTATGATTCATTTATCTATTTATCTATGATATTATATTTATCATTTATCTATGATAAAGTGGATCACGTTAAAATTAGTGTGTTAATTGATCTGCTCAAACTGGCTGAATGCCTGTGTATTTTATTATAAAATTAATGTTGAAATTTAATTTCCAATATATGCATTCAATTAGTTTATTATTTTGAGTGTTATGTATTAGTAGCACAAGTCTGTCAAGTTCTGGGATCTTGAATATGAATGACCATCACAACAGTAAGACGTGTTCTGTAAAAAGAAAATTTACATAAGTAAATGGAAAATTATGTTTAGAGTTGTTTGTAAAGTTAATTAGCATTTATGGATGATTGTGATTTTTATAGTACCATAGGCTGAAGGGCTTTTTTATTGGAGAGATCATTGAAATTCAGTGCTGTAGATTGCCTTCCACACGTGTGCTGTGATCACTTGGAGGGGCTGCTCCCCGAGTCCGAGATGAGTTCAGCTGTCATTCCAATTTAATCCTTTCCCTCTCTTCTGAGAGCAGTGGGTTCGGTGCAGCCTCCTGTCTGCATGGGCACTTGGAACTCACTTCTGAGGAGAGGAGGGCAAAATGGGAATTATTGTGTTGAGATAATTTTCTGAATTTTTAGGAATTTGTTACTGCAATTTTAATGGTTTTAATATAAATCATTTTTCAGACCTGTGCTTTTGCATTCCACCTCACCGTGGTCGTAACACTGAGCAGAGTTTTACCCTCAGCTATGATGCTTTTAACTTTCACTTTTTATTAACAAAGCTAATGTGAAAGCAAAGTGTTTCATGTTGCCAATTTAATTTCTTTAATTAAAAGTGAAAGTTATAAGCTGGTACAGCCGTGGGTGAAGTTCTAATGTCATCAATGGGGAAAAATAGGTTTAAAATTGAAACTGTTGGCACAGCAGTGGCTCTCAATAGTACAGCACCTGCAGTTGTGACTCTTAACTTTATTTAATGAAAAAAGAATTTGAGGCATTAAAGACCCCCAGTGTATATATTGGGAAGGGGCAGTAGAGCTGCAAGTGCCTTAACTGGGATCAGATGTAGCTGAACACAGGAGAGACCCTGTGAGACATTTCCCAACACAGGTGTAACAAGCTGAGACTTCAAAATCCTTACAAATCTAGACAGAAAACTCATTTTTGTTAGTGGATCAAAAATTTAGCAAGAGTGCAACTTTGACGTTAATAATCAAGCACAGTATCGAGTAATTACGATAATGAAACACATCAGAAGTACTTTTAGTCTCTCCATCTGCATAGATGCAGAGTATGCTCCAATTTTAAAAAAATTGATGCATGTGTTTAAGTATTATGTGGGTTATAAATATCCTTATAATTTTGAAAAGAATGTTGATTTCCGATTTAGGACAATCCTATGAAATCTGAAATAGCCTTAAAACGACACTGTTCCATGTGTAATTAGATGTCTCTTTTTGTGGCCTCCTTCATTAACACAAGCCAGGGTTAGAGCTGGGGTTTGGAACGTTAGGGAGTTTGGTAACATGGAAATGAAGCCCCTTATTTCTGTTGTTTTGAATACACACATTTAACATACGCTGCTTTTCATACTTTGGAAGTCCAATATTTCCATAGACCTAATGTGATCTATGCAGTTTTCAGTTTCCAGGTAAAGAGCTCTCTAACAAAGCACTTTGGTTCTTCACAATTAAAATATCAGGTTGTCTGGTCTAATAATAATAGCTGGTGTTTGGGAGAAATGTTAACAAACCTGGTTTGCTGAATATGTTCTCAGTAGGAGACAGCAATTAATGTATTTAAAAGTATGTTATCTGCTTAGGATCAGTCCTGGGTTTCTCTGAAATTACTATGGGAAGCTTGCTTGCTTTTAAAGGTGTTTATTCATCAACAGGAAAATGCATTACATAAATGCAGCCTGCTTTATTTACAGATCTAGACGTGATGAACAGGGAGGGGAAGGCAAAGGAATTGTGATAAACTCCCTGAAAGTGTTTGATTTGGTGGGTTCTTTGATTAGTGGGTGTTTCCAGAGCTTTAGAGGAAGGAGACATTGGTGCATTAAATGATTTTGGAAAAGCATGTTTCACAAAACAGATGAAGTGCTGCATAGTAAGATTTGGATGTTAGAAGGAAAGGAGAAAGGAAGAGAAAACCCAAAATATGAATTAACTGGAAGAAAAAAGTTAAACTGCAATTAAAAAAAGCTAACGAATGATTAGTCAGTAGCTTGACAAAAGTAAGCGTAAAATATTACAATAATTGCTTGGTGATATTGAGATGTAGATGAGCTCTAAAAAATCTGAGCAGCAGCAAAATTGTGCAAACTCTTCAGAGGAAGGGAGGGATGTTCACATGTGGAATGGAGTGTAAAGGGAATCCAGTGACATTTCTAAAGCTTATTTAGGCACCTCTCTTCAACTTGACATTTGCATTTGCTTATATTTGCTTTAATCTGTGTTGCATCAGCATTGGTGAAGCCTTTTATAATTTATATTAGATCATAAAGTGAGGAATTAATGGAATAGTTGATGTTTATACTTGTCCTTTAATACGTTTTAGCCTCCATATGCTGATGATTTTATTTCTGAAGCTTACTGACATGGTAACCAGCAGGAAAGTATTTTAGTCTTAAAAATCTGCTTTTAAAAAAATCTGTTAAAATTTATCTGAACACAAAACAGTTAAATTCCTTGATTTTTTTAGTAGTAATGACACATCCAATATAAAGTTGTAATTCTGCTTGTTTGAAACAAGAACTAGCCTGGATTCTTTGGAAAAGCTATTTGACGTGGATTCAAGCTATAACTAGAAAATCATTGCATTATTCTAAATGTAAAAGTAGTTCTATCTTCACCTTCAATCTGGGTTATATATGTAACTTCACCTGGTATTTTAGATCTTCATTTTTGAAACAAGATTCCTGTATTTGATATCCTTCAGGAGTTGCGTACCTGTTTTCACCTCTGCAATAATTTTTATCATTTATTTATTGTGAACAAGCTGGAGGTTTACACAGAGCAGATGATTTGCTTTTGCATGTTGAGATTATCCTGAACTCCAGATCTACTTTTATTTGGTCGATATTTTGGGGGGAAAGAAAAAGCCCCAACTTTTAAATGTGTTACTTTACTCTGTAGCACTTCCAGAGTTTTTCCTTCACTGATGGAGCCCAGGAAATTGCGATGTTACTTTGCATCTATTGCTTTAGTTTTTCTTACAATGTCCCCAAACACAACCTACATCTGGTGTGTTTTCCAGGATTCTGTCATTTCCTTGTAGAAAGTTAGTAACAATATTAGAAGTCTCAGTTGGATTCTCCCAGGACACTCTGCTTTCTCCTAAAGCTGACGAGCTTTTTGAACTTGTACTTTGCATTTTGCAAATTTTCAGCTTCATACAGTAGCATAACAATACTTTGTGTTTCTGTACTGCTTTCACTGTGAGACTCACAAGGCAGTAGAAGTTCATTGTGCATTTATAAATTTATCATCAAAACCCACGAAAGGGCTAAATATGCTTTTCCATACATCACACTGGAGAAAGTGAGGCTCCAGTGATTGAACAGTTATTGCAAAATGCCAGCAAGGACCGTGTTCAGCTGAGTTCAGGAATACTGACCTGAGCCCATCTCCTAGAGAAGCAGCTCACTGGCTGGGGTTTTATTTGGTTTTTAACCTAATAGCTATAAATATAATCAAGTTCTTAGTGATTACTGTGGTGATTGGAAACCCAGCTCTCTGGCAGACCCACATGTTTCATAAAATACCTTTTTGTCCTTTGAACATTAGTTAGGCCAGATTTTCTACGTTTTTCTTTTTGTCTGGCCACAGCAGTGAGAAGGAACCTCTGCCTGTGTTAAGGTGGAGTTTCTTCCTTGGTTGGCACAACTACAACATGAGAGTCTGGTTTGGTCATTGGCTATGTCAGATTTTAATTTGTCATTCCTCTGCTGCACACACTGTCCTGTCCATCAACCTCTTATGCCAACAGCCACAAAAGCACTTGTAGGTGATGTTGGAAGGTGAAGCTGATGTGCACAGTGGAAGAGTTAAGCACATCTGAAAATCTCATTATTGCTTAATGTCACCCTGCGTTATCAGCATTGTTTTAAATATGGGCTGTATTAGCTGAAAAAAAATGATCCCAGTTCAAAAAAACCAACCAAACCCACAAAAAGTAACAGGAGAAAGGACAGAGAATTCTGTGCCATTGGTGCCCTGTCTTGCCAAAGCATAGCCAAGGCACTCTCCAGGTGCATCAAAAATAGTACACAACCCTTTTAAGTGTAAGCCCTTAAAACCTATCTCCCTTTGGTTTTCTTAATGGATTTTTGACTTCTGACCAGAATATGGTATGAAAAATTTAAACACCAGAAAAAAGCCTGAGAATATATAAGTTTGCAAACTAATATTCTTTCAAGTTTCAGGTCTGCCTTCAGCATAGCAATAAGCATAGAACGATAGATAGGAGAGGGCACAGATATTCCTTTAGGAGTTGTGTAAATAATATCACTTTAAATCTCAAAGAAATACTGAAGTAGAACTAGTACATCTCTCAGGTGTCAGGAGCAAGTTCTCCATGGATGTCACAAGTTTTATTGCAACTTCTTGCAACTTTTTATGCAACATTTGCTGAATGCTGACCTGTCACACGTTTATAAAAGTATAATGTGTGTATTATCTGCCTCTCCAGTTTTGAATTCCATCAATCTGAGAACGCATAGTGAGCACAAATATAAATATAATGGTTTTAAACGTATGGTTATAAAATAGTGTCTAAAGAAATGTACTGTTACAGGTTGTTATTGCAATTAATCTGCTTTTAGAGCTGTTCCTTTTTTTGAAGGAAAATACAGAAGTTGTCATTTAGCAATATTTATCCAGTTTTTAAAATGACAACATTACTATTGCTAGTAGTGCATGAATGGGTTTAACATATGGTATTTCTATGCTGTACTCAACAAAAGCTCAAATGGAAGAGTAATGTCTTTATTTTAAAGATTTACCTTTTGGAAGGGCAACTCTACAATGGTTTTCTTCATGTTCTCTACCAAGTCCTAAATACAAACTTAGCTGCAAACAGTAAATTTTAAAAGACATGATCGTAAGGACTTAAATTTAAAAGTTCAGATAATGGAAAGGGTGCTTGAATTTGTTTGTATTAAGTAATTGAAATCTAAACCTGTATGGAAACTTTCACATTGGCAAAAACATGTTTGGGTTGGTGGTTTTGGTTTTTTTTAAATTCAAATCTAGACTACATCTCATGTACAACTGAACGTTCAAGAGTCTTTTGGGTGAGGCTTATGGATTTGAAATTGCACTTCTATCAATTTGAGTGTCGGATGTTTGATACCTTGTATCCTCCTGTTCCTATTTCATTGCTATTTTTTAACTTCCTGCAACAGATGAGGGGTTCTTAAACCATCTGTTAACCTTTTTTCCCCATTTTTTTTAAACATGTAGAGTCGCTCGAGGCAAGAAGACCCAGAGCAAGCTAGACTGAAACAAAAAGCAAAGGAGGTAAGCAGAGCTAGAGATCATTACACTTGACATTTCAAGGCTTGAACATATTAATTTTTTATGCCTTGCTACTTGTATATCGTTAATAAAAATCTGACTAAAAACTTTTTAGGATGTATTTGTTGCTTTGCCTTTGATCTTAATGTTTGCAAACTAATACATTAATACATGTGAAGCCTAAGGAGATTTTATAAGAGAATATTTCCATACATTACATTTTCATTTCCATTTTAGGTAGCTGTAGCTTTTGTTGGGTTGTTGATGACAGCAGCTCTAGATTTTGGTGGAAAATATATGCCTTTGTCTTTTTGTAAAATGTCACTTTCTTAGAAATGTGCTACTTAACAATTTTGTTGTGTTATCATTATTTCAAGTAATGTAATTGCTAATCATTTTCTCTACCCTGTGATTCGGTGGACTGTTTACTCATTTGTCTAAATTACAATAATCTAAAAAATACCAAACAATTTCCCATGAAGTTGTGATATGTTACTCTAAGAGTACCTTAATTTGCTGTAAATGAATGACTGTCCTTTGCTTAAGGCATCTCATGGCTTAGGATTGGGCTGTAACTTAAATCAATTAGAAGGATTGAAATATCCATCAGTTGAAAGCAATATCAGCAAAATGATGCCATTCTTTTTAGCCAGCTTGTTTGGATATACACATTAGCAGGTAATAATTATGCACTGGAAGGTAAGAGATTCAGAAAAATGCAAGTTCTTTTGTATTGACCTGTTCTTCCTGTTTCGTTTCCCTCTTGGCAGTATTCTGTAGTCCCGTTAGCTACACAGATTTTATATATATAACAGTCAAAAAAATTCCAAATACATGGATGAGTTTTAATTGTCTTCATTTCATTATGTGATTATGTAGTAAGACTTGCTGAAATGAGTTCTTGTAAACATTAGACCAGGCCTTAGTGTTTCCAGAGCTGGGTTTGTCAAGCAAGTATTGAAATGGAGTAATCAAGTTCTCTGGCAGGAAAAGAGGCCGGGCTTTAATAGCGCTTGGGTTTTGTGTGCAGCCAGTGTACGCGAAGGAAGAGTCCGATTTCTCAGAGTGATTGATGGCAGGCAGGAAGGGCTGTGGAGCTGGGAACTGGAGCTGCCGTGCAGCTGGAAGGAGCAGCGCTGGGATTGAACGCACCGCTGCTGCACCAGTGTCGGCTCTCCTGGGGATTCCTTCTCCGCCGTCGGAAACTTGAGGAAGTGAGAGTAAAAGACAGGGATAGTCAAGCCGCGTTTTGCAGTAGTCAGGGTGGACCGGAGGTTTAGGAGCCGTGAGGCAGCCCGGGGCTCGGGCCTGCCCCGGCTGGGAGCGGGGCTGCGCTGGGCACGGCAGGGCTGCAGCAGGAGGAAAGGCGGAGCACGACTAGAAGTGCTTGGAGTGTGGATGCTGAAATGCTGTTAGCAGGGAAATTTTCTCTTCTTGCATTCATTCTGTGAGAACTTTTCCTTTGCTGTGTAAGCTATGTAAACAATAGAGAGGGTTATTGTAAATAGCATTCATATCTGGTATCTTCTGACCTTGTGTACATTATATTAGGAAAAAATATTCCTAAGTGGGTGTCTGAGACTTTGACCAATCACCCTAGGAGAAGTGTGAGCACTATTCAATTGCTTTATGGAATTAGAATATATAAATGGTATTGTAAATCTAATAAATAATTCATTCCTTGCTCTGAACCCCTGCTTGGAAGCCCACGCTTGGAGCACACCGGGGTGCGACTGAAGTACTGGCTCTGTGTGGGGTGGTGCAGGAGCAGCTCCTCCTGCACCCCTGCTTGTGCACGCTGGGCCTGCCTGCTCTCCCAGCCTGCTCCCAAAAGTGCATCATTTGCTGGCACCACGCCTCTCTCTGCAGTTGAATTTTGTTCTACTTGTTTGAAACCTTAAGAAATGTCTCCAGTTTTGGTAATCAGGGCTCTAAAGCTCTAGAGACTTTCACTTAAAATATTAAAATTTAGTTAGTAAAAACATTTTCTTTTGCAAAAGGGAGTGTGGTGTGATACTGGCAAGATGTTGTTTTAATATTGTTCATATTTTTTTCTGTATTGACAAAAACATGTTTGAATGTATCAGCATATGCTGGATATATGTATCCTTTATATACTGGATATACGTATCCAGCATATACTGGATATATGCTCACGTCTCAAATTATGTTGGCACTGCCAAAATAAAAAAATAACCCATTTTATAGTATAAAGGGTTGATTAGAAAAACTGTCTTTGGCATGGCTTTGTCATTTGAAATTAAAAGTTCTGAATCAATTAAAAAATTTCAAAACTTTACTGCCAGCCGGGCTACTTTTAAATGTGCTTATGACCCATAGCTCAGAGAGAAGTTGTATTTCTTCTAGGTTTTGTATAAGCTGATGAATAAAATACTGTCAGCTTCAATAATAAGCTGGATTTGAAGCTGTGATTCCATGATTTCTGTGTCCTGAGTATTGCCTGAAAACCTTTGTTGCACAGATATTCTTGTGGCCTGTAGTAAAGTGGCTGATTGTACAACAGCTGATAATACCATTACTATGTTCTGAAAATGGATAATGTTTCAGGCTTTAATCAGTTTGAACATGACACTACTGACAAAAGTCAGAGGGAGAAAGTGAAGTACCAAAATAAGTAATTTGAAGTCTAAAGTCTTCTAAATCTGTCCTTAAATGGAAAAAACTATTCAAATCCTTGCTCTGACTCTAGAAAGCTCTGTCTTGGAATGCAAAATAAAGGTACCAATACAAGGATAATAGGATGAAGAGGAAAGAAAGAAGACTAGCAAAGGGTATTTGTTCCAAAACATTCTCCTTTATGGATATTTTGGAGTCTTCATTCTGTAATGCTCTGTTTTTCCTCCTAATTTAAGAAGAAAAAAAGATTAGCTCCATTTCTTTCACAGAACGTTTACCAGTTGAAAGTTTCCTTCTTGCTTCTTAGTGTCATGAAGGCAATGTAAATGGAATCCTTTGAACGCATTTTAAAATAAATTTGGTTAGGTGAAGATTATTATGTTTTTTTCTCTGTAACTCCATCTGGATCCATTTATTAGACAGTCTTCAAACCACTCTGAACATCGTTTAAACCAAATTGGCATAAGTCAAGTTTAAACTGCATTTAAGTACTTACCCAAACAAAAGGAAGGCCCATCTACACCTGGTCTCATTGCAGAGAGGAGACAGAACAGGCTTCATTCACACCCAGACTAGCACCGTTTGCATTAAGTCAGTGCAAGCCCACTCTGATTTCAGTTTGAGTGACTTCTTTTGCTTTGGTGTTACCCTGTTTCAAATGGACTCGAGTGAAAGCAGTAGCAGAATGTGCCTGTGGAGGATTACTGTGCTCAAAACTCCATTTGCTTTCACACTTCTAAGTTGGTGCAGCCTGTTTTCAGTGGACAGCATATGATTGTTTCAATGGTAAACCTATTCAATAAACTACTGAAAAATATGTTTCATTGAGACTATTTCAAGGAAAAACGGTATTTTTCAGCTAGTACTTGTTGCATTGCTTTGTAACATAAATTCTGAGTTGTCTGACTTGATACAACTTAATGTAAGAAATAGCATCATTTGTGAGCAGTATTTATTTTGTTGGAAATTATATAACTTTCCTAATTATTCTTCTAATTAATGGTTTTAATTAACTTTAAAATTAATTTTTGTAATTAATAATAAGCAGGGTATTAATCATAAGCAGTGGAATTTTCCATTTAGCCAACACATAGTTAAGTTTTTCAGAGACTGCTGTTGTTAGAGAGTGATTAGAAAATCACTGAAACTTTAAGTTTTGCTAAACTAACCCTGATAAGTTTCAATGAACAAAGCATGACTAAAGCTTTTAAAATCAAGTTTTAGGAAATACACTGATTTATGTAGTCTGGAAGTCACAAATGTCAGTTAAAGAAATTATGAGTTCTCTAATTTCCATTAAAAGGCTTCATTAAATAGAACATAAAACAAGACATATAACTGATAGCAGGAATAGATCAAGATTAGGAATATCTGAGTCAACACCTAGTAATTAATAACGGAAGCGGTTTAAAGGAAAAGCAGGGAGGGTAAGATCCTCAACATCTTTTCTGTCAGAGATATTCTACATATCAGGGTCTGTTGCCTAAAAAATGTTCTAATTTAAAAGTCAAGTAGCTGAGCTTGATCCTGAAAGATGAACTTGGTTCAAATTTTTGTGTCATCACCAACCAAGAATATTGCATAATAATGAAAACTTAAACCAGACACCATAAATGCCTAGGCATGTATCCAGGCCCCAGATCAGGTTAGATAACTCTCCCTGGAATCTGTGCTCCGATGTGCTCATCAGCCATGCAAGGGAGGTCTCTGACCTGTTGCTGTTGGCACCAGAAGCTTTGGGCTGCTGGGGAGGACACAAGGCAGCCCTTGGCGAGCCCTTGTCAGCAGAGCTGGCCCGGCAGCCGGGGCGGGACAAGGCCCGTTACCGGGCACGGGAGAGGCTCGTGAGCCTTGCCCTGGCCAGGAGCTTT
>VWPU01018341.1:72686-89745 GCA_013398955.1 Callaeas wilsoni | reverse complement strand
CCCGGCGCGGGGCCGCCCCTGCCCGGCGGAGGAGCCGCCGCCCGGTTCCCTCCCGCTGCCACGCGCTCCGTCCGGGCCAGCGCGGGCGGTGCCGCCCCGGTACCGCCGGTCCCGTCGCTCGCGCGGCCTCGCCGGTCCCCCCACACCCTGGAACAACACGTGGGCGGCGGCGAGTCCGGCACCGAGCACCCCGGGGGCTGGAGCGCCGGGCATCCCTCCTCCATCTCATCCTTCTGCCATCCCTGGGAGGATTTCAGGATCCTGGGGTAGAGTTTGGGTCTGGTTCTGCCGAGGGGCTGAGAGCAGCCCTGGGATGCTCAAAACCAGTGAAGTTTTGAAAGTAAATTGGCAGGGCAAACCAAACTGTTGTTCTTGCCTCTCCCTTCTCCTAACTATTCTTGAAAAAGTTTAAAATGAGAAGAAGTGCTGTGTTAGAAAGTATCCGAAATGTGAGTAGAGTGTGTTCCAGTTTAGCAGCCAGGAAATATTCAGCAAACTGTTTAAGTGATGCCAAATTCTCTCAAAGACAGTGGGATTTAGACAGACTGGGATAGCTGTAAATACAGGCTCTTATTTTGGTCTCTATAGGGGTATTTTGGTCTCTGTAGGGGCTTAGGCTGGATAATAGGAAACAGTTCTTCCCCAGAGGGTGCTGGGCACTGCCCAGGCTCCCGAGGGAATGGGCACGGCCCCGAGGCTGCCAGAGCTCCAGGAACATTCGGACAGCGCTGCCAGGGATGCCCAGGGTGGGATTGTTGGGGGGTCTGTGCAGGGCCAGGAGCTGGGCTGGATGATCCTTGTGAGTCCCTTCCAGCTCAGGAGATTCCATGATTCTGTGCTTCTGCATCCACAGGTGGAAAGTTCTAGGTAGTTGTTTTTTCTCCTCATATCCAGCCTAACCCTGCCCTGGCACGGCTCCAGCCGTTCCTTCGGGTCCCGTCCCTGTCACAGGGAGCAGAAACTGGAGCTGGCCCTCGGGAGGAGCTGCAGCCCCCGGTGAGCGTCCCCTCAGTCTCCCTCAGCTGAACAAACCCAGTGCCCTCAGCAGCTCCTCCTGAGGCTCCTCCAGAGCCCTCACCATCCTCGTGTCCCTGCGGAGCCCTCACCATCCTCGTGTCCCTGCGGAGCCCTCACCATCCTCGTGTCCCTCCTTTGGGTGCTCCCCGGCATCTTCGGCTCTCTCTCGTGCCGTGGAGCCAGAACCGGCCGCAGCCTTTCGGGCAGAAGCTCCCGGGGAGCTCGGTGCGGGCCGGGCCGCTCGGGGCCGGGCCGTGGGCAGTGCCCAATGATTAACCGGGAGGCAGGCTCAGGTGGAGCCGGGCTCAGGTGGAGCCGGGCTCAGCGCCCGCGTGCGGCGTTAAAACACGCGGGGAGCCGCGGAGGGCCGCTCACAGCCGGGGAGCCTCTGGTGCGGGAGCCATCGCTTCACCCCCTCCTGAGCTGGCACTCGCCCCGCAGCCCTGGTATAGGTGAGCACGCTGCTGGGGGTTTGTGTGTTTAGGAGAAGCGGCTCTATTTTAATTCGGTTTTACTTTTTTTCTGTGTTTCTCCAGGTAGGGTTGTGAGTGCACAAATCCATTTCATCACTTTAAAGTGATTCATATTGATCAGCAATGCCACAGCTCCCTGGGCATTAATCAGGAGACATTTGAATATAACTAGTTGTATTACTTTCCTTTTTATATGCTGTATCAATATTGTAGAAGTGTTACTCTGATTCTTTGAAAGAGCCCACTGAAATACTGATGTTCTCTTCAGTTGTGGATTTGTCTTCTGGATGGGGTGGTTTAGAGAAAAATAGGAAACTTTAATTTCCACCTGTTGTTGTCCAAGTTTTATGCCTGGGCGTATTTTACAATGTTAAAAGTGATTTTAAAGTGAAGCTGTTATCAAACTTCTAACATCTGGTATTCTTACAAGTGCCTTGCACTGTCAAGCCGAAGATGTGACTAATGGTAGAGCTGTGGAGGAGTGAAGTGGGCTTTGTTTCACCTCAGGCAAAACCAGACACGGCACTTTCTGAGTTTGGATTGCAGAGTTTTCATTGCTCGTAGCACGGACACGATTTGGGTGTTAAATGCCTGATACCTGCGCAGCTGGAGCTGATTTCCCTGGGAGAAGGGAGCACAGCAAGGCTCAGTCTGTGCAGATCCAGCTGTGCCTAAATGTATTTCTGTGCCTGAGCAGGCTCAGTGCTGTTACCTGTCCTTACATCCTCACAGGACTGAGCTCTCGATCTTCATCCTTCCACAAACTACAGGTTTTTCTCAGCCTCTGCAGCAGTCACCTGCTTGGCAGGCTGTTGGCACCTGCAGAAGGGAGTGTAGGGGCTGTGCACAGCTGAGGATCTGGATCATTTTGGGTTTTAGGGTCTAGTTCAGCGTTATTAAGACAAACAGTACATTTGCAGCGGTTTGTGGCACACGAATTTATCTCGGTGCTCAGCTGAATTCAGGGTGCTTGTGTAAAAATGGAACTGTGGCAGTTGCATTTCAGAGAGCCAGTACAATGTGCAGATGTGCATAAATATGATATACCCCTTTATTTGTATATATATAACATACCCCTTAGTTTGTACATATATATAACATACCTCTTGGTTTGTACATATATAGCATACATTTGTATATATAAAATATACTTCTATATTTGTATTATACTTCTATGTTTGTATAGATACTGTAAGTATATTTATAAAATATACCTCTGTGTTTGTATAGGTAAGTATATTTTTGTTTATGTGTGTTGGTTTCCAAGCTGGCACAGTGTGTAATACACCTGTATATTTATACATAATTCACCTCTATAGTTTTATATATATATATATATAAAATTTACCTTTATATTTTTATATATGCAGTATACCAGTGTACAGTGCACAGCCTTGTGCACTCCATTCACAGCACTGAAATCCAGAGGCTTGGATGAGGAGATCCCTGAGAAAGTCCATGTGTAATTTAGCCCCAGACAATGCTGAAATTAATTTAAATATGAACGAGGACTCTCGGCGTGCTGAGAACAAGCCGAGCTGATCGCGCCAGCACAGCGCTGATTGCACAACCCCAGCGGAACTCCTGGCTGTGGGACTGGGCTCCCAGGGCTTGGAAATGCCTTGGGAGATGGACCTGAGTGGGGTTTCGTGGATAACAACTGGTTTTTTTGGAGCTGAATTGGACAAACAAGGCGTTGGAGTGAAGTTGTGTGAGCCTGGCAGTGCATGGCCTTGGGTGGATGGTTTCTCATTTGAGTGAAGCACTTCACTTCCTCTTCCTCTGCTTCCAAAAAAAAAAACCTTGAAACTTGCTTATTAATATATTAGTTATTGAAATTAGAAGAGGTTTTTCTTCAATGAAGTGGGGTTGAAGTTAGTTTGGCTGCATCCCAGCCTCTCTGGTGCTGGTGATTGTGCCAACAGTAAATCTGTCTGGATGAAAATCTTTAGGAGTGATCTGATGCCAGGATAAATACACACGTAAATACTGTCTGCATCTTTGTGTGCACAAACAAAGTTGGATTTGTGCTGTCTGAGCACCTCGGGTAAAGAAATCTCCCTGCATGGTTTAGTTTGCACATCACAGGTGGACGGGAGACTTTCTGGTCACGCTTCCCCTTCTACTCATCTCTACCCTCAAAAAAGGGGTTTTTTAATGCTTTTAATGTCCATGTTGGACAGATATTTGTGTCCTTTCAGTTATAAAATGGTTAATGATGCCTCTGTCAAATGAAGTGCCCGTGGCCCCAGGGCAACTGGAGTTTGTGGGAGGAGTGATGTCAACACAGGATTTGATCTAAATAATTCAGTCAAGTACATTCATGGCAAAAGTGCATGAGCCAGTTGGATGAGTTTTTAATTCTCAGTTACTGATGGAAAGCAGGAGCGTGGTGTTCAGGGATTGCTCTGGCTATAAATGCTTGTCTGGGCCCTCGTTAAAGGCTCCATCACGTCCCATGTGTGTGACACCACGGGCCAGGTTTTGTGCCGCTCGAGAGCCGTCGTGTTCCCGTCGAGCTGATGGGGCCGCATCCTTGTGCTCGGCATAACGCGCCTGTAATTAGCAGCACTGATGAGCTTTTCACTGGGGTTTACTCCTTGGGATTCGGCTGGAATCAGCCAGCAGGTGCAGGGCTTGACAGAAAAGGTTCGGTGTGAGGAGATGGTGCTGGCACAACCCGCTGCTCCTTTTAGAAACAGAAGCACCTGGCGGGTGGGACGGTCAGGGCTCTCGGAAGGGTCCAGAAGGATGGAGCAGCAGGAGGTGCCACAGCTGGACTCGGGCACTGCAGGTTTAGCTCCTGGGTTAATGTGTACCTGGAGCAAGCGAAGCAGTCCGCGGCGTCCCTGTGGTTTTGTCAGCACGGTTTTGATGGTATAAACAGGAAAACACACATGGAATATGCTCCACTATAACCCTAATGTTTACTTCCTGATTCTTTTCTTTTCCAGTTCGTTTTGGAAGTGGCTAACTGCTCAGATTGCACGGATATCAAGAGGTTAGTGCGTTCCTCTTTTCCTAATGATGTGTTTCCAGCTGGGTGTAGTTGTCGTATAAATGCAGCAAAGTCAGGCGGAGCAGGGGGTATGAAATGTTTGTTCTCCATCCCACCTTTGTGCTTTGGGGTGTTCCTTTGTTTTCCACATCTCTCGTGTTTGTTTCTCAGCCGCAATTATTTTTTTTAATTTTGAAGAAAATGCTTTCATTCCCTGCTGGAACACTGGAACAGACCCATCCCTGGAAGTGTCCAAGGCCAGGAGCAACCTGAACTGGTGAAAAGTGTCCCTGCCCATAGCAGGGAGTGAGATTAGATGAGATTTAAGGTCCCTTCTAACCCAAACCAGTCAGGGATTCTCTGATCCTGTGATTTGTGACGCTCAGTGTTCCCTGCCTTTGTCTACAGGTTTTGGGTCTGGTGTGTGGGGTTATTTTGGTGTTTTTTTTCCTATAAGTGACTCCTGCAGCTTTTTCTAAGGTGGGATGTTCTGCAGCTTGTGAATCTGAGTCCTTGTGCAAACAGGGAAGTCAGTGCTTACAGCAGAACTGTTTTTGATCCTGGACTCAGGGTTAGCTCTGACCTTTTAACATTGCATTTCCTATCAGTGAACCTTGCTTTGTCCTCCGAGGGCAGGTGTTCACCTCAGGTGTGGTTTTGTCCTTTCTTTGCCCCTTACAGTGTTGAGAGCCCAGTTTGGGGGAGCCATGGAGGAGTCCTCCCAAGCCAACAAAGCCCTGGACGCGAACGCTCACTCCCGCTTCATTATTGGCTCTGTGTCAGAGGATAACTCAGAAGATGAGACCAGCTCCTTGGTGAAACTCGATCTGCTGGAGGAGAAGGAGAGGTCTTTGTCACCTGTGTCTGTCTGCTCCGATTCCCTCTCAGACCTCGGCCTTCCAAACGCTCAGGATGGCCTGGCCAGCCATATGAGGTATGGATAAGGAGTTCTTCAATCTTTTTACCCCGTCAGTTCCAAAGATAATCCAAAGGTTCAGCTTTATACCCGTGTTTGGCTTCAAATGTTTTTGTTGTGCGGAGACACGCTCCAGCATTCCGTTTCTAAACGAGCTCTTGTGTGTTTATCTGTATCAAACCCTTCAGTTTTCCTTTGGTTATCATGGAATATTTGTGCCCAAATTCCTTAAGTACCTTGCCTATACTGCCTGTGTTGCCCTGGCTTTCAGAAAAAGGAAATGGCTTCACGGAGATATTTAAAGTTTTCACTTGTGCGTGGTTTTTCTGGGCCCTGTTTGTTGACAGCAAGAACAATATTTGCTTATTTTATCTTTGCATGGGATTTGCTGCTTTAAATGTAGCCAAAGAACTGGCAGTGGGTAGGATCAATGACTCCATACTGGAATTTTTTTGGTTTGGATGGAGAAAATTGTGATGGTTGTAGTAAAGATTGGAGTCCTGCAGTGTGGTGATAAACCAGCATTTAATGTGGTCGCTGCTGCCCGAGCTCAGGGTCGGTCTCAGGGCTGCCCCACTCCTGACTCTTTGTGAATGGGCCATGAGTTGGGATTTTGAGGTCGTGGTGATGGTATTTCCTTGTCCAAAGGCCCCTTTATTTTCAGGTGTTGCTGCTTTGCATTGCACTAGTGGGATGTGCCTGTTGGATTTTCCCTGTTGTGCTCGGGGCACTTCTCATGTACAGATCACAGTTTCTTGGTGCCTGGTCAGTCTTGCTTCACTCTCCCCTGTGTCCTTCATTGTTTGCCATATTCCAGGAGGTCTGCCCTTTCTGCCTGTGCCATCCCATTCCAGGAACACACAGGACAGTGTGAATCCCACTCCAGTTTTTACTGGACAATTCCTCGCTGCCTTTGCTTTGTTGCTTTTGAAGGAATGCTTGATTCCAGAAAGCTTTACTGACCAGAGGTGGATATTTACACAACCAGCTAAGCCTTGTTCTTGTGTTTTACTGGTTTCTTTGCTTGTGCAGATTAAGGAATTGCAATCTCTTGGGGTTTTTTGGTGGTTCCTTTCCCACTTCAGGGAGAAGCCTCTGGGAGCACACAGTGCCAAGCTCCTCGGGCTGGGGCAGAAGGGGGACAGAGCTGTCACGGTCAGGCTGCTGGCCATGTTCAGCCAGCTGGCACTTGCACAACTGATGTGAAACCTGAAAGTAAATTTACAGAGGGTTACCTTTCCAGACCCTGCCAGTTGCAATGATTTGGCAGCACAAAAGGTAATTTTGAAGCAGGAAACAGTAGCTATATATATCTTAGGAACAGAAGAATTTGGATGAGCACCTAACCACAAGTGTGTAAATGGACAATGTCAGAGCAAGAAATGTCTAGGACAGTGCCTGGGCCCAGAGAGCCTCAGTGCAATAGGTGTGCAACCTTGGGCACCTCTGTTGTAACCTGCTTACTTTGGCAGTCACTTTGGGGAGCACTTGACTTTTGAGTTAAATTGGAGAGAAATGCCAATTCAAATAAAAAAAGTTACGGCATTGTAGGCTGTTTTTCTAAGATAAACTCGGATGAAATACTTTTCAGGATGGTTGTCCCTTTCATCAGTAGATTTCTAAATCATGTTTACAGATGGAGAAACTGAGACAAAGACAACAGCAAAGACAAATTCAACAACTTGCCTGGAGTCACTCTGTGACAGTCAGTTAATGGAACAGAGGTGCTCTTGCTTCCAGCTTCCTTTTGGTGATCACAAAGGTACCACACTTTTGTAAAGGGATAAAGGTAAACTCACAGGGAGGTCCGTACACTTTGACGCAAGGTGCAGGTCCAAGGGAGCATATCTTTTGGAAGAAGTTGCCAAAAATCTTTCCATTTGCTGGTGATTTTTCCCACAGGATAAAAATAGAGGTGGCTGGTGTTTGAGGTGAGGGGCTCTGCTGCGGAGCAGTTCTCAGGGAACAATTGGGATTAAAATGCAGGGTTTGCTCAGCTGCCACAGGGTTTGTGAGGGCACCTTATCGATCTCGTGAGGTGTTTGTGCTGTTGCTAAAGACACTCTTGCTGGGGCAGGTTGTGCCCTGTGGGCTCTCCTGCCGCTGCAGATCCGTGGAGACCGTCCTTGTGCCAGCTGGCTGCTGCCCTGTGGGGTTGAGAAAGCCACGCTCTGAGAATGAACCTTGAATTGCCCTGTGGAACATCAGTACCTAAAAATTGGTGTGTGGGGAGAGTAACCATACAGGCTGAGTGTTCAGAGGGTCTTTGTTGCATTTTGCACCTTTAAATAATAAAACCAAGCATGCAGTTTTTTCCCTTTTTTTGCCTGTGTTGTCTCTGAATTCAAAAGTTTCCATCAGTGCTTCCAACCAGTCCTGCTGGGATTTTCCTTGTTTCCTTGCAGTTTTCCTTGTAGTGAGCTGTTACAGAGTTGCTGTGCTCCTTTCTGAAGTTTTAGTGGCAGATTAAGTAACTCCTCCACAAATGCCACTTGGAAAGCACTTTGGACCCGTTTTGTTTAATAAATTGTTCTTGATTATTGCTAGATTTGATTTCTAGTTTCCAAGATGGTATCTTGTATCAAATTCTTGTTTAAAATAGAACAAAACCTGGATGTCTTCTGGTATTTGTACATCAGGGCTCTGGTTTCATAAGCAGTGACATGGGTGTACAGAGTCACCTGACAATCCACTTGTATCAGCTGAAAGCCAAATTTTTGGATGGAGTTCAGCTGTTACCTCATAGGAAGCCCACGGAGTTTAGCTCGTTGCTCCTAACACTGGTTGGACTTCCCAGTGTATTGTCTCAATCAATTATGGAGATGCTTAAGCAGAACTAACATCTACTAAAGGAAATTTGGAGAAATGCCTCAATTTTAGCCTGGATAGTAGTGGCTGAGTGTGCCCAGCCTGGCACTGGGACAAGGTGCCTGCTTAGAAACCAGCCCTAGAGCGACTGCACAGAGTCCTGGACGTGATGAAAGATCCTTTTGAGCCTCTTCTGAATCTAAAAAAAATTCCTTCCCAGCCCAGCAGTTTGTGGCTGGGAGGCTGCACTGTGGAGCATTGATGCTGTGAAATTGTTGGTGCTGCTGTGGTTTTAGCCCAGCTGTGGGCAGGGAGGCACAAAAGTGCCGTGGGCTCTGCGGGGCCGCTGCCGCCTCGGGGCTGCTCCGGCTGCGCGCGGAGGATTCCTGCTTTGGTGCAGGGAGTGCTTCCCGTGCCAGGCTGCCTGCAGCTCCTGCTGGGGGCCTGGTCCTCCTCTGGCTCTGCCCGTGCTGTCGGCTGCTGCTGAGGGTTCTGTGGGGAAGGAACACCTTCCTCTATCCCAGCCTGGCTTTGGATGCTTCCAGGGATGGGGCAGCCACAGCTTCTCTGGGTAGCCTGTGCCAGGGCCTCAGCACCCTCAATTTCTGCCTAATTTCTAATGTAAACCTGCCCTCCTGCAGCTTAAGGCCGTGAACTTCATCCACCTGGAGTGAAAAGTTAATTTCCTCCTCTCTGCTGAAAGAAGAGGAGGTGGTTTGGACTCATGGCTGTGCCTGGCTGTGCTGATAATGTGGGAATTACAGCTCTTCCCTTCTCTGGAAGGTGCTCTGCTTCCTGAACAAACACACTGTGAAGATTTCTCCTCTGCATGCCTCTCAGAAGTTGTATTCTTATTTTGGTGTTGTTTCAGTCCCTTTGACCTCAGTTAACAGAGGAAATGTCCTCTCTAAATTGAGTCATTTGTTGGGAGATTTTGCAGAGATTCCCTGGCTGAGATACCACAGCATGACAGCATCTCCCACGTGCTCACATAACAAATCTCTTACTTGGGGGTTTTTACTCACTAAATTTAACGTGAAACTCCCCCACCTACCCTCTAACTGTGGTTTAAAAAGGTCCATTCTCGTGTTCCTGCAGATCAGATCTGTTCAACACATGAACTTTGTCAAAGAGCATGGGGAGGGCTCTCTGCCAGGGACTCCAGTTCCGCTCCACTCTCTGGTGCAGAACTATCTTGTGCTGTTACTGTTGTTGTTGTTCGCTTTTGTCTTGGTGCCAGGGCTTGACCTGGGGAGTGCTGGGCTGTTTGCTGCTCCAGGAACACATGGAATTTTATACTTCGTGCAGATGTAAAAGTAAAGCTCTCTTGGTGCTTTGTAGGTTTAGGAGCTGGAGTATGGATATCAATTTGATTTAAACGTGGCTGTTTATTTGGATTGATGTTTGGATTTGCTTGGTATTTTGAGTGTCAGGGTGTTGCTTTTGGACTTGCAAGGAACCTCAGTGATTTGGGCTGTGCGTGCTGGGAATGGTCCTGTTCCAAATGCCTCTGGCATGGCAGATAAACAGCCAGGCGTGTGGCTAGGACAAGGAATTTCTGGCAAGCTGTTGGCACTGGGTTATTTGGGAGTAATCCTGGCAGCTTGTACCCGTTGAGGCTCTGTATAAATTCCTGCTTTAGGCTAAAGACCTGCCTGGACTGATGCTGGAATTCTGCATTAGCATGGAACGGAAGTTATTTACCAGGGAGTGCAGAGAGGACTGGTTTTGTTCTGTGCTGCATCCTTTATTTAATTTCCTGAAATCCCGAGGCTCAATTCCTTGTCAGAGCTGAGTCAAGTTTTGTTTGTTTTGACCTCTAGGTGAAGCTCTGGTTTCGACAGTGCCTGTGTTCAAGCCAGTTCTGGCTCTTTAAAACACAGCAAAACTGTCTTTGCCAGAGTGCAGATTGCTGCCTCCAGTGCCTGTTACCTGAGGCATAGGGAGCCATTTATTCCAGCTGTGGAATTCTGCCTCCCTTGCTGGACAGCGTTTCTGCTTCTTCCTTCCCTCTGCCTTCCTGTGAAATAGGATGCAAGGGCAGAGCTAAAACTGGAGCAGATCTTAGGGAGGCTTCAGCTGCCTGAATCTTATCACCCGGATCGAATACGTGTTCCCATCATATTTACGAAACACAGAGCCCAAATGGATGGGGAGAGCTGCCCTTTCCACACCCTTCACAGGCCACATCCAGAGGGAAGCGATCCCCAGCCCTTTCTCTGGGGAGTCTGTGTGTGTGTGTGCTGCAGTCCGCTCCAGGCTGCCTTCCACACGAGCCAGCTCATGCATCCCTGCCTTTGGAATACACGGCGACGTCACCGACAGCCCCTGGCATGTGGCAGTGCTGGGATCAGTGCTGGGATCAGTGCTGGGATCCGTGCCGGCTCCTGGCTGGGATGTGCCTCAGGTACGTGTCCCTAAGGAACGATTTTTCCCTGGAGGCTGCGAGAGAGGAGCAGGCGCAGCCTTTCCCTTTGTCTGACAGCGCCGAGGAGGGGGTGGGTTCCATGGGATAGCGGGGTTCCAGGAGCGCTGCGTGCAGGAAATGAGCCCTGTGGAGCGTGTCTGTGTTGGATGGGCAGCCCTGGATCAGTGACACATCCTTGTGGAGCTTGTTTTCCTAGGGATGCTGCAGCAAATCGTGGCCATTGATTTCTCAGCAGCGAATTCAGCTGGCACAAGTGAATATTTTTAGCCAATGCTGAGGCTGCTCCTCTGGGTGTGCTCCTCCAGCAGCAAATCGTGGCCATTTCTCTCCCAGCAGTGGATTCAGCTGGTGGAAGGCACAGGGAGCATTTTTAACAGTGCCATATCAAGCTGTGTGTAGATTTGTTTCCTTGCAGCCACAAGGGCCAGGACCTGTTTGGATTGGGGGCTGTGGGTGGGGTTTTTGGGAATGAATTAAATGGAGAATTTGTGGGGTACCTGATGATTGGGCAGTTTGAGTTGCTTTTCCGAGAGGAGTGAAGGCTGGCAGGTGAGAGGCATTGAGTTCTGGGGTAGATACATCGTGTTGGGGTGTTCCTGTTTGTTAAACTCTGTTCTCTCCCAGGGATCTCTTGGCTCTGGTGAGGTTTGTTTGCAGAGTGAGGCCACCCTCACTCCACAGTGTGTCCCTGTCCCTGTTCCCTCCTGGTCCTTGGCAGCGCATGGCACTGTTGCTGCCCCTCACCATGTCACCGTGTCACCTGTCCTGGCCTCAGCCCCCTGGCCCCGCAGTGGGGTTACCTCCTGTCACCAGGTTAATGTGGCACTTCTCCCCTGGATACTTGTTCCTTTTTTGAGTGATCCCCTCTTTGCTGGCTGCATTTTGGGTTTCTGTGCCCCAAATGAAAGCTGTGCTGCCTGGCTGTGGCCCTCCACCAGGACAGACCCAAATATGCCAAAATTAAAAAATTTCCAGCTGCTGTGCCTAGTTGCAGTCCAGGTTTTACCATCAGGGCACTGCTGCAGTCGCTGCCCTTCCTCATCCTGTCTCTACCCCCAAATTTGCGGTTTATGTCTTTGTGTGTGCAGGGTCAGGAGTTGGACTTTGATAATCCTTGTGGGTCCCTTCCAACTCAGGATATTCCATGATTCTGGTACTGAGTAAACATTCTTCCTTCCTCCAGTGATGTTACTGGACCCTGCCATGCTGTAACCTCTGCTTGTTGAGGGTATTTATTCTCCCAGCACATGGAGTGGTCTCATCTCCATCTTACGGGTGGGAAACAGGCACAGAAAACTGAGGTGACGTGTCCAGGGTCTCCCAGCTCCCAGGCTGGTGTCCAGGTTGATCTGCCAGCTCTGTCTGCGTGCCTGCACAAGCTGCCTCTGGCATTCCTCTCTGCAGCCCTGGAAACGCTGTCCCTGTCACCTCCCCACCCCTCCTGAAAACCCCGTATTAAATCCTACAAGTGGACTGATTTCTCGGGGTCGCAGAGCCCGCAGCTGGGGATGTGCTCACCTGCTCCTGGGGCAGAATCCCTGTGGGTGCTGCATCCCCGGGGATGCTGATGGAGGGCGTGGGGAGCTGTGCTCCCCGTTCCCGGCGTGCCCCCAGTTTGGGAGCTCGTCCCGGGGTTCCCGTGGCTCGGAGCAGCCGCCGCAGCGGGGCCAGCGCTAAAGCTCATTACGTAACCTGTGGCTGCTTCTCTCTCTCCTGATCAGCTGCTCTCCTCCAGCGACGAGAGGGAGGCTGCTCCCCTCTGCTGCGTCATGGGAAGGGTGACACGGCCGTGGGGGGAGCCAGGGACAAAGGTTACGAGATTTGGAGCAGTCGGGGAAGTGCCGTGAAGGAGAAAGCGCGTGAGGCTCTTTGCAGCTTCTCCTTGAGCTGCAGAATTGGCAAAATTTAGGAGCTGCAGTTGCAGAGAGGAGCCGTAAGCAAGCCCGAAATCCGTGAATTCCTGCACTCAGACAGCATGGAGGATTCTTCAGAGCAGAGTCAGGAGATGAGGTACCACATGCTGCAGAGGTAAGGATCACGGATCTGCCTGTCTCCCCCCGGCTGGGCTCCGTGCTGGAGGTGCTCACTGAGCTTGTGGTGTTCGTTTTATCCTCTGGAACCTCGCAGAGCCCGGGGGCTCTCTGGGCGTGCAGCCTCTGACAAAGACGCCAGCATGCAGCTCAGCTGGGGGATCAGGGCTGTTCAAGTTGGAGGTTCTGCACAACTTCTACCCCCTGTGAGCTCTGAAGGATAGAAAAGCACACTGAAAATTCCTCCATCACAGAACGTGGCAGTTGTGAGTGGGTGATTAATAGGGATGACAGTCACTAACTCAGCGTTTATTCTGTTTGGTTTAGAGCTCTGTGCTTTCTTCCTTCCTTCCTGGCCAGCTTCTACCTCATCTTATCCTGCAAAAAATCCCCCAACTCTTCTGTTTCGATTACAGTGTGCAGTCTGTGATTATTGATAAATAAACCTAATATTCCTGGTATGCTCAAAAATCAAACTGTAGTTGTTTATGTACAAGTGTTTGTTGCATTCTGGATGGTGAACCTCAGGCTCTGTTGACGTTTTGCCTGTAGCAGTATTTTTGTGTGTAGTAATTTCTTGGTGGGACAGTTCACATTTAAACATGTTCACAAATTCTCACCTGGGGATTTTTATCTCTTCCTGTTTTTGTTGAGACTGCTCTCAATAAACCCGTAATGCATAAACCTCTCTCACTCCTTGGACTGTGCTCCTTTCTTGCCAGGAAGACTCTGGCACCCTAAATGCGCAAGTTTAGTAGAAATTCAACCTTAACTACACATTTGCTCTCTTTCTTGCCTGTTGGCTCCTGTCCTTGTATTCCCAGGCTGAGTTCACAGGAGTGTGTGAACTTTTGCTCACAGGGACACGTTCTAAGTCCAGTGACAATGTCTGGAAGCGCAGCTGACTGGAAGAAGGGAAAGTATGAGGGGATGAACCTGTGCACACAGAGCTTGTTCTTTGCCTTTCTCTGGCTGTCAGCCCCCTGCTCTTCTCTGAGATAAGAGAAGAGTTGGTCTGACCTAGCACAGCGGTTTCTGTGTCCCAGAATGTCACTGGGGGGGACAGTATTGGTCCGTGGTGTTACTGTGCTCCTGGTGAAGTGTTAAGGAGGGTGCTGTGGGTAAATCTTCATGGGCCATAAGGTGTGTGTGAGGGAATGTGAGGGGGAATCCGTGTGATCCCTGCCAGGCTGTGGCCAGGCCCCTGGAACAGCAGCTCCCCCAGCAGGGATGCTCCAGCCCTGCCCTGGGACAGGGAAACTCGGGGTGCAGCTCTTGGGCTCCCTGGCCTTGGGGGCTGTGATGGTGAAGGAGATCTGTAGATGTGCCTTGGCTTCTCCTGGTGTTGGTTTTCCCTTCCTGCCCTCCCCCAGCCGTTCCAGTTGCTCTCTGCTGCATCCCATCCCACTTCCCAGTGGAATTACTCAATGGAGCAGCCCTTCAGCAGCTGATTAGGGCAGAGGTTCCATCCAGAGAGCCCCTGGGCACAGATCTGGCAGTGACCTGCACCAACCCCTTGGTGCTCTTGGGGCTTTCCAAAGCTCTGAGTTGAGCTTCTTGATCTTCATTGCTACAGAAGGGTTCTGTGATCCTGCCAGTGGCAGGGTAGAGGCCTCGCTGTGTTCCTGGGAAGAGAAACTTAGGGAAAGCCCAGTAAATACAGTAAGAGCAAGTGAGCTGTGGGGTGAGCAGAGAGGCGAAGCTTCAGGGCCTGTGAAATAAAAAGTGTCTCATTAATTCCCAGTCGTGCTGCGCCGTGGCAGACATTTGGTGTGAGGAGCAGCTCTGTGCTTTTCCGTGGAATTTCCTCTCTGTTTCAGCTTTGTAAAGTTTAGCAAATCAAAGCCAAAGGGTGACCTATCCCTGTGTTGTTGCTGTGGAAGCTGAAGCAGAAGAGGGGAGAAGTGACTGTGCCATTCCCACACAGAAGGGCTGTGGCAGGACACGGGGTTGGTCTTGGCAGGCACAAAATTGGCTTTCTGTGTTTGTAGTAGGAGTAATGTGATTAATTCATCCTCTGGCTCTCAGAGCTTTTGAGGAAGATACTAAAGACTGGGTAGTTGAAAACTCTTAGAAAATGGTTTCCGTAGCCGGTCTGAGTCTCTCATTTGCTTCTGGAGGTAAATTTGCTGTGCTTCCCCAAGAGGATTTCCTTACAGAATCGGATCTTTCAGGTTGTTCTGCCAAAGCCAGAAATCACTGTTGTTTCCAGCTTCTCTACATGGATTGAAAGCAATCTGATTGAAAGCAACAAGCATTGTTGTCCTGCGTGGGGCAGCAACGCACAGCCGATGTAATTTTACCAACTTATATTTCGGCATGGCTGGAAGCTTTCCAGATAACCTGGATTTTGCATGGAAATAACTGAAATGTGGTTTAAAAGGAGTCATCCCTGTAAAACTGAGGACCAGGCCATGTGAGTCTGGAGGCAAGGGGGGATTCTACTTCTCTGCTTGGGGAATGTGGTCAAGGAGAACTTTGCAGTTTTCCAATACTTTCTTTGCCTGGTGTACAGCTGCACTGACAGGCTGTTTCTGTCTCCCCCCGTTTCCTCAGGCCCAGCATGTCTGGTTTGCACCTTGTCAAGCAAGGCCGGGACAGGAAGAAGGTGGATGTGCAGCGGGATTTCACCGTGGCTTCTCCAGCAGAATTTGTTACTCGTTTTGGAGGGAATAAAGTTATTGAAAAGGTAAATTCCTGACCTTTTGTAGCAAATTACAGCTCCTCTCTGGAGCTGTGACTTGTCTCTCTCTAAGGCTGTACAATGCAGGTATCAAATCACTAATATTCTTGAGCTTGGAAGTTGTACTTCTGGCTGAAATCATTGTGTTTCCTTTTTCTATTTGATAAATAAACATCTCATTATTTTAGCTTACTGTAATAAGAAAAAAAAATGTGAGTGAGGCAGAGCACTTCTGTTGATGCAGAAGGATTTATAGACATGTAAAACAAAAGTAGACTGGAAAAACACTAAGAAATGTATTTAAAAATGCATAATAATTTGATTTGAGTCCTTCTGCTCTTTAATCCAACCAAGGCATAACCACGTTAAAATTTTATGGTGAAACCAGAGCTGCTCTCTGAATTGACAGATGGGCCCTGAAGTGGATGCTGGCTCAGGAAACTGCACAGCCCAAAACTGGGCAAAGAGTCTGCAGGGGGAAAAAACTGCTTTCGTGATTGTTTATTGTTTTGTGCTGTTTAGACTCTGTTTCATCCCAGCCTCTAATGCACCCAGGTCCTGATAGCAAACAATGGCATTGCAGCAGTGAAGTGCATGAGGTCCATCCGCCGCTGGTCCTACGAGATGTTCCGCAACGAGAGGGCCATCAGGTTCGTGGTCATGGTCACTCCTGAGGACCTGAAGGGGAATGCAGGTGAGCTGGAGAGCTCGGGAAGGGTCACAGCCTTCTCCTTGCACGGCCCTGGGGATGCAAGGAGGGGAATGTCCACCTGGTCTGTGTGGGATGGGGTGTTCTGGAGCAGGTCGGTGCTTCCTAGAGAGCCAGCCCTGTGACGAGCAGCTGAGGGAGCTGGGAGGGCTCAGCCTGGGGAAAAGGAGAATTTTAGACCAGGTCTGTTGTTAGATTTGCAGCCTAAATGGGATGTCCTCTGTGCTTCTGTGTTTGCAGAGTACATTAAAATGGCAGATCACTACGTGCCCGTCCCAGGAGGACCCAACAACAACAACTATGCAAACGTGGAGCTCATCCTCGATATTGCCAAGAGGATTCCAGTGCAGGTGAGAAGTGTCACCGACACCGAGCAGTCTTCTCTCCTTCAATGTGGAGTCGTGCCTGGGGAACAAGGCAGGACAAAGAAACCAGAATTCCAGACCTGTATTGGCACCCAAAGGCAACACACGTGACAGTGCAGTGGCTGTCCCAGTATGAATATCTGCAGGAGAGGGAGGTTCCCTGCAGCCTTGCACTTCCCTGCACCCAGCTGCTCCTCAGCAGGTTGCTGCAGCAGCCTGCTGGCACTTGTCTGCAAGGTGCAAGTCATCCTTTAAACTCGGCACAGCCTGTAGCTCGGAGCCTGGTCTGGCGCCTGAGTGTTCTGGGGCTGTTTTCCATGAGGAAAAGGAAGATTTGGAGTCTTCCAAAACATGTGTCTGTTTCTGGTGTTCTGAGGCTGTTTTCCATGAGGAAAAGGAAGATTTGGAGTGTTTACATGTGTCTGTTTCTGGTGTTCTGGGGCTGTTTTCCATGAGGAAAAGGAAGATTTGGAGTCTTCCAAAACATGTGTCTGTTTCTGGTGTTCTGAGGCTGTTTTCCATGAGGCAAAGGAGGATTTGGAATGTTTACATGTGTCTGCTTCTGGTGTTCTGAGGCTGTTTTCCAGGAGGAAAAGGAAGACTTGGAGTGTTTACATGTGTCTGTTTCTGGT
>VWPU01018341.1:0-72573 GCA_013398955.1 Callaeas wilsoni | reverse complement strand
ACTCTTTCCCTTGAGGAAAAGGAAGATTTGGAGTGTTTACATGTGTCTGTTTCTGGTGTTCTGAGGCTGTTTTCCATGAGGAAAAGGAAGATTTGGAGTGTTTACATGTGTCTGTTTCTGGTGTTCTGAGGCTGTTTTCCATGAGGAAAAGGAAGATTTGGAGTGTTTACATGTGTCTGTTTCTGGTCACTCGCTTGTTTTATTCAAACAAAGAGCAAACTGTGTTCTTTCCTCCTGCAGGCTGTGTGGGCTGGCTGGGGCCATGCATCAGAGAACCCTAAACTGCCAGAACTTCTCCACAAAAACGGGATTGCTTTCATGGGTGAGGAGATGGACTGTCTAGTCCTCGTTTGAAGGTGGGGATGTTTAAGGAGATAGAAAATCCTGAGTCCAAGAGGGAGCCATGAGGAATGGTCTGCAGTGCAGGATGGATGATCTGTTCTTTACAGTAGTTCTTGTATGGAAGAAGGGGAAAGTTCTCCAAAATAGCCTTTAATGTTGAGATAAAAAATCAGAAAAGATTCCTGTTAAACCAGATTGTTTTAAAGCTGAATGTCCCTGTTCTCATTTTAAAGAGTTTTATGGGTAGAGTGGAGTTTACCCCAGTTTTATGGGTAGAGTGGAGTTTTCCCTAAATCAGACTTCTGGACATTTCCCTAATGTATGAGATCCCTTGTGTCTCTCTCATGCATTGTCTTTGCTCTTTGCAGGTCCTCCCAGCCAAGCCATGTGGGCCTTAGGAGATAAGATTGCTTCTTCCATCGTGGCTCAGACTGCTGGCATTCCAACTCTTCCTTGGAGTGGCAGTGGTAAGGAGGAGATCGTCCTGTGTTTACCAAGATCATCCTAACCTTTTTTCCTTCAACATGTCTAATTATTAAGAAGCTCCATGCTCAAAAATGTGTTCCAGGAGATGTTCCATCTGTTCAGGGTTTCACACTGGTGCTGTTTGCCCAGCACACCAGTGAGATGCCTTGGAAGCAATGGCATTAGGGGTGGAATGAGCCTGGAGATGGTGGGAGAAGCAGGCAGCACGCAGAGGAGGACAGGGAGGAGGGATTTGGAGAAGTGAGGAAACATGGAAGAGGTTGTTTCCTAGAGTGCAGCTGATGCTCACCTGGTACAGCCAGGGCTCGGAGACACCTGGCCTAGTGGAAGGTGTCCCTTCCAAGCTCGTAGCAGGGGGTTGGAACAAGATGATCTTTAAAGTCCCTTCCAACCCAAACCATCCCATGATTCTGCGTAGTTTTGGAACCCACACCCTGCTTCCATGGAAGTTCCTCTGCAGTTCCTCTGCAGTTTCAAAACGCTGTGAATAACAGCCTGCTTCTCACAGATAAATGGAGGAGGATATAATGGGTGGGATAAGCATACTTGCTCTCCAGGAATCAGGAGTGTAATGTCTGTTTACATTCTGCATTCTCCCTTTTCTGAGTACTCCCAGCCCCGTTCCTCACGGAGCTGTGACTGTGGCCTGTGCCACCCACGTCCTACAGGTGTTTCTCAGGGGGTGATGTTTGTGTTCCAGGTCTTCGAGTGGACTGGCAGGAAAACGATCTCCAGAAGCGCATCCTGAGCGTTCCCCAGGAGCTCTATGAGAAGGGCTACGTGAGGGACGCGGATGACGGCCTGCGGGTGGGTCTGGGGAGGTGCTGGGGGTCAGGGACCTGGGGGTGAGCTTACTGCTCATGGGAGCACACCCTGAAACCAGGCTGCAGCCTCAGAGCTGGGTCCTGGAAACTGGGAAGTGATCGTTCACAAATCTTTGGCCCCGGCCTGCAGAATTGGGTGAGGAATCCTCAAAATGTGGGACCAAGGTTGTGTTGCATTAAAAGCTGTAATCTAGTTTTTATTTAGTGCAGGACGAAGGTGTTTTTAATAAAGACCCACAGCCTCACACTTGACTTCATCTTTTGAGTTTCTCCTTGAGGAAGATTCTTAGAATAAGAAATACTCCTGGCACAATACAGGATGTGGAGTTTTCCTTTGTGAAGAGCAGGGCTGGAATGTGTGATTTTTCCATGTTACCTAGCTTAATGACTTTCTGTATTACAGAAAAGCTTTTTCGTGGGTTTGTAGATTTCATAGCATTGAAGAACTGACAAAAGATTTTGTGGTCACTTGAAGAGGTCAGAGTTCTCTGTAATCACAAAATCCCTGCTGATTTTGCCAAATACAGCACCCTCTCCAATGGGATATTTGGGTTCTATCCCATTGGTTGCTAAGTAGAGTCAGACATGGAAGCTTGGATGCGAATCAACAGCGAAATAATGATATTTTCATTTGATTCTGCTGCCTTTTTGTACTTACCCTGTTGTTCTGCCCGTATTGCCAGGCTGCTGAGGAGGTTGGCTACCCTGTCATGATCAAGGCTTCTGAAGGAGGAGGAGGAAAAGGAATCAGGAAAGTTAACAATGCCGATGACTTCCCCAGTCTGTTCAGACAGGTGACTTTTCCCACTGCTTTGTGCTGCCTTGTTCTGAGTGTTTCAGGCTGGGTGATTGTGAGACCTCAGCGTGTGAGATCCGTCTTACACAGGATGCTCTGCCTGTTCTGTCCCTGCTGTAGGTTCAAACTGAAGTCCCAGGCTCTCCCATCTTTGTGATGAGGCTGGCCAAGCAGTCCAGGCACCTGGAGGTGCAGATCCTGGCAGACCAGTACGGCAATGCCATCTCCCTCTTCGGCCGGGACTGCTCCGTGCAGCGCCGGCATCAGAAGATCATCGAGGAAGCTCCAGCCTCTATTGCCACCTCAGCAGTGTTTGAGCACATGGAACAGGTGAGATGGCTCTGCAGCTTCCCCTCCCCTGGCCAGCCTCCAGGAACAGGCAGGACTTCGTATTTTCATTTTACATCACCCAGTGTTTTGCATTGTTGAATGTTTTAAAGGGGCATTATAGGGCTGTGTGTCTCAAACTGCTTAGTGTGGGCAGCACACTAAGCAATTTCCACACTAAATCTCACCAACAGCTCCTTTCAAAGATATGTGTACCCCAAAAAGGAGAGGGAAGTGTGTTTTACATGTGTCTTATCGTATTAAAAGCAAGTTTCAGGAGTTGCAGGAATTGCCTGATGTTGAGTGTTGCAAATATTTGCTTCAAACTCTGCCTTCTGTAAATTGTAAATTAAGCAAGTTGGAAATCAGAACTCCTGTGCCACGGGCTTTTCTCCGAGCAGGTCTTGGGCCTGTTTACAGGTTTTGGGATGTTTCAGATGCCAGCAAAAATCTGCAGTGGGTGTGGTGGATGAACAGAGAGAGCACGGGTAACTGGCAATGAAATATTCTTTTTTTCTGGTGTCCCAGTGCGCAGTGAAGCTCGCCAAAATGGTGGGGTACGTGAGTGCAGGCACTGTGGAATACCTGTACAGCCAGGACGGCAGCTTCTACTTCCTGGAGCTGAACCCACGCCTGCAGGTGGAGCATCCCTGCACGGAGATGGTGGCAGATGTCAACCTGCCAGCAGCACAGCTCCAGGTGAGCACAGAAAATGGAATTTCTCATCTTCCAGCAAGTGCAGCAGTTGTTTGGAGTTCCCCAAAGCCACGAGGGGGATCCCTCACAGATCCTGTAGAGAGCAGTTGTTGATATGCTGTGCCTTGTCAGTCCCTTGTGTGTCCCCAAACTCCTGACCCCCATCTTTTCCAGCAGTGGGCGGATGCCACAGTCCCCTCACACCTCATTAAGGCTCTGTGTGCTTTTCTACTTCCTTTTTGAACTGTATCTATAAAAAAACCCCAACTAATGGACAGGGCAAGTGGGATTTTGCTCCATAAGGATGCAGCCAGCGGCTGGTTCTGCAGGTTACTCTCCCCACAGCTGATAGTTTCAAAATTCCACAGTTCCCTATAACCAGCTGGGGCCCTTCTGCCTCACCGGGACCTCAGTATATTTTTAACAGGCCTGGTGTGTGCCCATGCTCAGCTGACCTGGCACTGTCAGCTTTCCCTGGAGCTTTTTAATCAGTCAATGGAAAATACTGGCTGAAGGGCTTAGGGTGGATATTACACTGAGATCAGGTGCCCTGGGAAATGTGAATGTGTGACTCCGTGAGGAGAGAAACTCAGCAGTGGGGTTTTGTAACATTTATTTTTTTTTTCTCCTTAGATTGCCATGGGGATCCCCCTCCACAGGATCAAGGATATCCGAGTGATGTATGGAGTTTCTCCGTGGGGAGACACAACCATTGATTTTGAGAACTCAGCCCATGTCCCCAGTCCCCGTGGCCACGTCATCGCTGCCCGGATCACCAGTGAGAATCCTGACGAGGTGAGGCCTTAACTTTTTACCTGCTGCTCCCTGTGGCTTTACAGGGCCAGGCCCTGCTGCTGCTGAAAACTTTGGCAGCAAATTTAAGAGATTCTTCCCTTACCTCACTTAGACTCCAGTTAGAAACAGCCTGAAGTTGTTATACCATGTTGCAGCATAAAGAAGTGTTCCTAGATCCTTCAGAACCCTAATTCTGGATTATTCACTTTCTCTTTAGGGTGTAGAGCAATGTCTGTCTGTCTTTGCAGGGATTTAAGCCCAGTTCTGGCACAGTTCAGGAGCTGAATTTCCGCAGCAATAAGAATGTCTGGGGCTACTTCAGTGTTGCTGCTGCAGGAGGGCTCCATGAATTTGCTGATTCCCAGTTTGGTCACTGCTTCTCCTGGGGAGAGAACCGTGAAGAAGCCATCTCGTAAGTCAGAAATGTGGGAGAGCCTTGGCAATGCCTTGGGATTGTCCTCTTTGATCCAAAGTGCCGTGGGAAAACAAGGCTCCTTACTTCTAGGAGTTTTAAGAGAATTTTCCCTTAATCTTTATCTTGTTTTCCATTTTGGTCAGGCTTCTCATCCTGTCTTGCTTTGCAATTCCACTATGTTGCACCTACACTGCCACACTTTTTTCTTTTTTTTTTCTTTTTTTTCCTTTGTTTCATCCCTGCATTGTATACCTGCTGCTGGGGTGTGACACAGCTACCACCGTGTGGAAGTCCCTCTTTAAAGCATACAGGTGAAGACTTTGAACAGGAAAAACATTGCTAACCTGACTTAGCAATGCTTCAGGATGGTTTATAAACCACAGAGTGTCCGCTGTGGTGTGGGATTTTAAAGCATCTGATCCTAAGACAGACTTGTCTGACCTGTCATCCACGTTTTTCATCCAGAGCCTTTCCCCAGTTCCACTCTGAGTGGGATGGACACCACGTCTGTCTGTCTGCTGTACACCCCTGAGTGGGATGGACACCACGTCTGTCTGTCTGCTGTACACCCCTGACACGTGGTGGGGCCCTGGGTGATGACAGCAGGGGGAACTCCTGATCCCACTGAGCTGCTCCTCACACCAGCAGCAGGCTGAAGAAAGTCAATATTCTCCCGTTCCCAAACATTCCTACAGGATCCCGCTCCAGTGAATGTGCTCTTCCGCTCTGACCTTCAGGTGCTTTTCCATCTGGAGCTGCCAGCTCGCATGCTGCCGTTAGTATGGGGTAGATAACAGGGCTTCTTTCCCCTTCCAGAAACATGGTGGTGGCTCTGAAGGAGCTGTCCATCCGAGGGGACTTCCGGACCACTGTGGAATACTTGATCAAGCTGCTGGAGACAGAGAGCTTCCAGCAGAACCGCATCGACACGGGCTGGCTGGACCGGCTCATCGCTGAGAAAGTGCAGGTGCAGCTGCTGCCCTTGCAGGAGCACCCAAGGGAACGAGCAGGGGAAGGGGTGGCTGCCTGCTGGGGCAAAAGGGCTTGGGAGTGGTGAATGTCCACTTAATGAATAAACGTTTTCAGTGGCATTACTTCTTACATGTATCGAAATCCCAGGTCTTCCCTGTTGGGGAAAGCTGGCTTAAAGTTGTCCAGAAAAGCGTTGAGACCAGTGTTACGTTTGGAATCTGGGACAAATGACAGTGGAAATGTTGTTGGAACCTCGAGATTTGATCCAGGCAGAAGAAAATGTAGTTTTGAGGAGTTACAGAAATAATGGCTTCTGTGTAGAGTTTATATGGCTGCTACATGGACTTGATTTTTAAGGGAGTTGGCCATGAACCAAAAATAGAGCTGAGACTGCTGATTCTTCCAGCTGGGTGTTCAGATTGGGCTGAAGCTGGAGGAGGTGTGACTGTGTCTGTCCCCTTTTTTAGGCTGAGAGGCCTGACACCATGCTGGGGGTGGTGTGTGGAGCTCTGCACGTGGCTGACGTGAGCCTCCGAAACAGCATCTCCAACTTCCTGCACTCCCTGGAAAGGTAAAAGTGCAACTGCTCTCTAGTAATGACTCCTGGTTTACAAGTTTTGTTCCAGTCCAGTCCGGGAATGCTCAGGGCTTGTTATCTTCTGACTGTTCCCTGCCCCAGGGAGCTCTTTATCCACTGAGAAAACTGGCAGGTATCTGCATCTCAAAACATCCCCTGCTGTCTGCACAGATTGCTTTGGTTTCTAGCAGGAGCTCCAGGAAGTGGCTCAGAAGCATGGAGTTCTTTCTCTGTGTGCTGCTAAGGCAGCATTAGGGGGTCTTGAATCACCCAGGAGTGAATGGAAAGGAGAACGAAGCTGGCCTGTGAGGCTGGAGGGACTTTGTTTGACTTTATCAAACTGATTCACGTCTCTCCTAAGAAAAGACTCTAAAAACCTACTCCCATCTCTCTGCTAGTGCTCCCCAAAGCCTTGCATGCATCTCTGGATCTCTTTGGACCCCTGGTAGTCATTTGGTGGCTTGTGGAAGATGGGTTTTGTTTTGTGCTTCCCTTTCCAGGGGCCAGGTCCTCCCTGCTCACACTCTGCTCAACACCGTGGACGTGGAGCTCATCTACGAGGGACGGAAGTACGTGCTGAAGGTACGGCGTGGGCTCGCCCTCCTGCCTGTGAGCTGGACGTGTGCTGCTCTGCCCTCATCTTTGCACAGATCTGTACAGGGAATCCTGCCTGTGAGCTGGACGTGTGCTGCTCTGCCCTCATCTTTGCACAGATCTGTACAGGGAATCCTGCCTGTGAGCTGGACGTGTGCCGCTCTGCCCTCATCTTTGCACAGATCTGTACAGGGAATTCCATCTGAGCAGGCTTTATTTTCTCCGCTTCAGCGGGTGAAGAAATCAGCACAGCCTGCTTTACAACACCCCTCACGTCACTCCATTGTGTGGAGTGTATGCCTCTGTAAACATTTCAGCCTCTTGCTCTGAGCAGGGTGAAAATTACTTTGGTTCAGGCATAGACTACTTGCCTGTTGACCAAAACTTCCAGCTTGTTTTTTTGAATATGTAGGTCTGCTGGGGTTTTGACACACCAACATGACAGAATTTGCACCAATTTTCCCCTGTAGTGTTGCTTTTTTGCTGCATGCAAAACCCCATATTGCAAAACCAAACATACAAAAGTTAGGAAATATTAGACTTAAGGTTGCCTGTGCAATCTTCATCAGCTATAGCAAATCTGCTATGGTGAAGTTTTTAATTACAAGACCACAGGCTGTTTTTTGTAGCTGGAAGAATTCTGCACCCCTGCACATCCCTGGGTTTATCTTTGGTGAGGAAAAGAGGCATTGAGCAGCAGCTGAAGTGTTTTTAAAGGGATTTACCCAGCTTCAGATAGGAGCTCTGGGGCAGAGACTGAGGTAGGATCCCTTTCTCCAGGGAGAGCACTTGTTGCTTTCCTTGTGAGACAGTTTCTCTTTTTTCCCCCCAAATTATCTCCTCCATTATGCAGTTTTAGTACACGACTGTGACTTGTAAGTAGATGAGGGTGAGGGAATGGTCTTTGCACAATCAAACCTCAACCATCAGTGCAAAAGTGTGAGAGGATTAAATCAGCATTCATGTACAGCACTAGTTCTGGCATCTCTTGACTGCTGTGTCACAGACACATCTCTTGACTGGGGTTGGCCCTTGTAAAAGGTCTCTCTCTGTCTTTCTTTTGGGCTCCCTTCAGGCACTGGAAGGCCACAATTAAATCACCCTAGAATTTCTCTTCTCCAGGCTGAACAATCCCAATTCTCTCAGCCTTTCCTCATAGGAGAGGTGCTCCATCCCTCTGATCACTTGGTTGCTTGCCTTCGTGACCCCAATTTTTTTACATGAAGTCAAACACCTCTGTTCCTCTTCATTAATTCCCACTATTGCAGCAGTTGGAAAACTCTGCGTGTTGTGGCAACCAAGGCACTCAATGCTGTGTTCAATTCACTGGATAATCCCCGTTCTCGTGGATTTGCAGGTGACCAGGCAGTCTCCCAACTCCTACGTGGTCATCATGAACAGCTCCTGTGTGGAAGTCGACGTGCATCGGCTGAGCGACGGGGGGCTGCTCCTCTCCTACGATGGCAGCAGCTACACCACCTACATGAAAGAAGAAGTAGACAGGTAGCAACCTGGAGAGGTTCATGTTTAGTTACAAACGAGGTCTGTTTGTAACTTTGTGCTTCGCAAAAGATCAGCTGGGAATGGAATTCTCTCCTGGAAGGAGTTTTCTAGATGTCCTGTGGGTGTTTTAAGACAGAGCACATCTTGGCTGCTGTCAGAAGAAGGATCTGGCTGTGCACCACATGGAGTCCATGTTCCTCTGCTTGGTCCTTAAAAGTGACTTTGGGAATTATAAAAACCAAAGAAACAGAAGCTGAAAAGCTTTAAAGTTCTTCAAACTCCATGGCTGCTTTAGAAATAAAGACAAGTTGTACTGTTTCAGTGCATCCCCGCCAAAATTCCCTGCAAGGATCATAGCAGTAAGGGGCATCCTCAGGTCTGGAATGTGAACTCTGCCCCCTCTGCTGTGTTATCTTCTGGGAAAATTAATGGATCTGCTCCAGGAGGAAGAAAGGTTTGGGTGACTTTCTGGGTTTGAATCTCTACCTCTCAGCCGGTTGAGGTGTTTTCCCTTTATTTTGTTTCAAGGTAGAATAGGGAAAGGGAGACTGGATTTTCCCCTTCCCATTCCTTCCCCAAGGAATTCTGTTGCACTGATCTGTCCTGTTCCTGCCTAGGTATCGCATCACCATTGGGAACAAGACCTGTGTGTTTGAGAAGGAGAATGATCCCTCCATCCTGCGCTCGCCTTCCGCTGGCAAGCTGATCCAGTATGTGGTGGAGGATGGGGGACACGTGTTTGCAGGCCAGTGCTTTGCAGAAATTGAGGTAAAAGTCTCAGGGAACTGGTTTGGCTGCCCAGGAAAAAGCTCAGGGGGAGGGATGTTGGATGCTTTGGGACTGGGAGTTGAGTGTGAAGGGATGCTTTGCATTATTTCATTTACAAATTTTAACCTGATCTACAGCGGGAATCATCAATGGGAGTGATGGGGTGGGGAAGAAATTACTCGGCAGCTGAAATTTGAGTGTTAGTGACTGTACACCAAGTGATAAGCAAAATTTCTCAGCAGAGAGACCGTGGTTATCACCTTCCTGGGATTCCGGGGAAGGTGGGATCCATGTGTTGCCCAGCTGTGGTGAAGAAGGCCTTCTCCTTGTAGTACTCACACAGACTCAGAGTTCTATGCCAGCACAAAGTAACAAACTAAGACTTCTCTGGTTAGCTGATCATTTATCAGGTCGATCCCACAAGTTAATCAGTGTCACTCCTCCCTTCTCCCTGGAAAGTTACTTAACTCTTACAGAGGAGGAGGATGAGCAATTTCTGCATCACGGTGAGGAAAGCACAAGGGGTTGTGTAGGAGTGTGTGGCTCAAAACAGACTTGAGGGAGGGGAAGGTGTGTGATGACAGAGGGGCAATTAAACCAGTTGGGGACAATGTGTAGGAGAAGAATATCAAGACAGAGATCCAGCTATTTTATGTAAGTGCTTTTGCACTGCAACAGGTCATGGCTAAGAAGGCACCACCCACGCTATCCCTGTGCTCCCGGTGGTGTAGAGCACAGCAAGGGTAAAACCAAACTGGCTCCCCCATGCCCAACCCCTCTGCTCCAAAGGCAAGAGCTCTTGATCTAAGGAAGCATTTCTGTCTGGGAAGAGCTGTCTGAGAGCTCTAGAAAGTGAGCCTGGTTCCCTCTGCTTGAAGTGAAGGTGTGGCTGTAGCCTTTGAGAGGAGCCTTTGGAATGCAGCAGTAAATTGTGTGCTTTGTTCGTTGTGCTGAGTGTGGGACCTTCCTGAGTCCCCTGTTGGTTCAGGCAGCGTGGGCAGTGACATTCCTGAAGATCCTGCTGCACTGTTTTGTGGCCGATTATTTTGTTCTCCTATTCATTTTAGTGTCTGGGTTTCGTTCCCAACATCCATGCTTGTAAGTTTTTGGGAACACCTGAATGCCAGAGGTGCTCATCCAGGTCTGTCTGTGGTGGGACACTGGCTGCTGGCTCCCAAAACTAGAACCATTTTGGGGCCCATGGAGCTGAGTGTGTAATCTGTTTTCCTTGCTACAGGTGATGAAAATGGTGATGACGATAACAGCAGGAGAATCAGGCTGCATCCACTATGTCAAACGCCCAGGGGCAGTCCTGGATCCAGGCTGTGTGATTGCCAAGCTCCAGCTGGATGATCCCAGCAGGGTTCAGCAGGTGAGGAGTTGCAGAAGGCACAGATGTTTGTGGGGTTTTAATGCGGCAGTGATGTTGAGAGCAGTACGAGGTAGTCCAGTGAACCAATTTCCCATTTGTGCATTGTACTGGAATTGTCACTTCACTGTTTATTTGTCTCAGATGGGGACTGGGACTGAGATTTTTCTCTCTCTGATTCAGGCTGGGCTTATCTACCATTCTTGCTCTCTGCTTACCTCAGTATTATTGTGGGGATGTGTCTCTCAACCAAGTGCGTTTCCCTCTCTGAGAATCCTTGCGAGTTAAACCTTGGCTCCAGCCGAGGGTGGCTGGCTGTTCCTCAAGGCTGGTGCCCCACAGGAGGGTCAGTGAGGCTGTTCCTTGTTGCAGGCTGAGCTGCACACGGATACCCTGCCCCAGATCCAGAGCACGGCGCTGCGCGGCGAGAAACTCCATCGCATCTTCCACTACGTCCTGGACAACCTGGTCAACGTGATGAATGGCTACTGCCTGCCAGAGCCCTTCTTCAGCAGCAAGGTACTGGGGGCCTCTTCTTCCAGAGCCAAAACACAATGTTCTTGCAGCTCAGGGCAGGGTTGGGCAATTCTCTGCCACAGCCAGAAGACCCTGAGTCAGGCCAGCACCCGTGAGATGGGATGTTGGACATCACCCCTCTCCTTTTTCCCCTTCTTGTTGTTTATTCTCTTCTTCATGCTTGTCTTCACACTGCCTTGTTTCTCTCTAGGTGAAGGGCTGGGTTGAGCGATTAATGAAGACCCTGAGGGATCCATCTTTACCCCTGCTGGAACTTCAGGACATCATGACCAGTGTTTCTGGACGGATCCCACCCAATGTGGAGAAGTCCATCAAGAAGGAGATGGCCCAGTATGCCAGCAACATCACCTCGGTCCTCTGCCAGTTTCCCAGCCAACAGGTGACCAACCACGCTCTGTGGAGGGATAAAAATTGGTGTGTGTTGGGGCAGAGAAAGGGAAAGTTCCTTTAAATTACTTGGAGATTAATTGAGCCTGAAAGGTGTCTTTGAACATGGGGTCTTCGTGATGAAAGACACTTGCCTGTATCACTTACAGGCTTGTCTCCTCTGCCTGTGCTGAAGGGTACGTGTTCCCTGCTCAGCATAGCTTTAAACAGGCACTTTGGAAACACTTCAACCTTATCAGTGGCCCTGTGGGCATTTATTTGTTTGCTTTTTGCCTGGTATTTGTGCTGCAGTGCAATTTGTAGTGCCACTGTAACCTGAAAAAAGAATGACTGCAGCCAAGGGCGGCCTGGTGGGGTGAGGAGATGCCGGAAGCTGATTTCTCCACTGTGTGATACAGTGCATTGATTTTTTGTGTCACTGGCAGGTCATGAAGTTCCTTTGCTGGAGTCTGCTGGGGCTCTGATGTGTCTCTGCTGGTTGTCCAGCCCATCCAGGGCTGGGATGTCACGTGCTGTTCCCTTTCAGATTGCCAACATCCTGGACAGCCACGCAGCCACCCTGAACCGCAAGTCGGAGCGTGAGGTTTTCTTCATGAACACTCAGAGCATCGTGCAGCTCGTGCAGAGGTGAGCCTTTCCAGGGGTGTCCTGCAGAGCAGGAGCTGCCCCCAGCAGGGGTGGCAGGGGCTATGTGTGCATTCAGCCCCGCTCAGAGCTGGGTTTGGGGTCTCTGCCTCTGCAGGTACCGCAGCGGGATCCGGGGCCACATGAAGGCCGTGGTGATGGATCTGCTCCGGCAGTACCTGAAGGTGGAGACTCAGTTCCAGCACGGTGAGTCCCTGGGCACATCAAGGATTTGATTTCTGGAAGAGTCGTGTTTGGTCCTGGAAAGTCCACGTGGCCCCTTGGAGAAGGTTTGCCCTCGCTTTGTGCTGAGGGTGAGGTGCACAGGCGTGTTTGTGAGGGTCTGCAGTCAGGTCCTGGGTTTTGTAGAGGAGGTTCTGTCCCCAAAGCTCAGCTGAAGCTGAGAGGTGAAATCAATGCCTTGCACTGCTGTATCCAGGCACAAGATGGCAATGAAGCCCTGGCTAATTCCCAGGCTCTGGCTCTTACAGGTAGTTCAGATTCCACTCTTCTTTTGTCCTGCTCCATTACCTGCCCCAGCCTAATGGTACTGCAGATTCATTTCCACTTCAATTTGCTGGCAGCAGAGGATGGTGCAAGGCTTTTTGCTGTTATTTCATTTTGGTTGTCATTTGAATGAAAGTCTGAGCTCCCTATTCCTCTCTCAGTATTGCTCACAAAGGAGGCATTTGGTGTTGGAGCTGTTTATTAAGAGTGGGATGTTTGAATTAAAGTTTGCAGTAGGTGATGGTGGGCATGCTTCCTTCCCAAAACTGATTGTGTGGACCGTAGAGAAACTCAGAATGGTCTGAGTTGGAAGGGACTTTAAAGCACATCTCATTCCATGCCTGCCGTGGCAGGGACACCTTCCACTATCCCAGGGTGCTCCAAGCCTCTTCCAGCCTGGTCTTGGACACTTCCAGGGATGGGGCAGCCACAGCTGCTCTGGGCAGCCTCTGCCAGGGCCCCACCAGCCTCACAGGGAGGAATTTTTTTCTAACAACCACCCTAACCCTGCTCCCTGTCAGTGTGAAGCCATTCCCCCTTGTCTTGTCGCTCCATCCCTTGTAAACAGTCTCTCTCCAGGTTCCTTGTCAGCTCCCTTCAAGCCAAGGAGATTCTCAAAAAATACATGCAGAAAAATAAAGTCACATCTAGGAACTTGTAATCCTTGCTGCAGAAGTGTGAAGACTGGAAAAGAAATGTGCATTTCTGCCTGCAGGTCACTATGACAAGTGTGTCTTCACCCTTCGGGAGGAGAACAAGAGTGACATGAACGCGGTGCTGAATTACATCTTCTCCCATGCCCAGGTCACCAAGAAGAACCTGCTGGTTACAATGCTCATTGTGAGTGTCTGATGCTCGCTTTCTCTCTTTCTCACTTTTGTCTTTTATTTTACAAGCATAACATGGTCTGTTACTGCCAAAAATACATCCAAAGTAGCCATCCACGAAATAACTCTCCAAAGCAAAAAAAGTGTCATAATTTTCCTAGGCCGAGGCTGGGTTTCTTAAATTCTCATTTGTAAGATGTAAGGATCTTGGCGTTCTTTCTTCCTGGCTCTCCTTTTTCCCCTTTTTTTCCCCCCTTTCCCTTTTTGGTTTATGGTGTGATTGTAAGTAACGCTTGCCTTAAGAATCTCATTATTTGAACACGGAGCCATATTTCCTCTGAGAATTCTGGAGTAGCTTTGAGCCGGGGCTGTTCATTTCTCAAGTAATCATGCTGGCGTGATGGAGAGAGAAAATGGCAGCTGTTCACAGCTCAGGCCTTCAATTTTCTTCAGAGTCCAGTCACTCAAGTGTGTAATTACACGGGGGTGCCGGCGAGGCGTTAGCCCTTGTCAGAGAGCTGGGCTGAGGCTTTGCTGCTGCCTTTGCCAATCAGCGCAGGCAGAGCCAGCGCCTGGCTTTAGTTTGTTGTTGTCCTCCTGGTGATTCCTTGCTAAAATGGAGCTGGAACTTTCGGTCTGGTTTGTCGCCTCGTGTGGGCCGTGCCTCGCTGGCTCGGTGTGTGCCGAGCGAGGGCCGTGTGGGGAGACCTCAGAGAGCTTTCCTTTGCCCTTCCCGTTGGGTCGTTCTTCCACCACCACTGCCAGTTAGTTCTGCTCAAGTGAAGGCCAACATCCCAGGTTGCCAGAACTTGAAACACCGGGGAGACCGTGGTGGAGGAACCTCTGCTGGTTATCAGAGCGCCGTCGGTGAGGCCACGGTGCCGCCTCACAGGTGGCACAGGGACTTCTCCTCGGGGTGGGAACAGGCCCTCAGGAGGGACAACGTGCCTGTGGTCACCCTTGGCACAGCTGGGCGTCCCTGAGCTTCCAGGCACTCCATGAACCAAAAGACCTCCACTCCTCTCCCTTCCAGCTCATGGCTCTTCGTGTCCCCGTGGCAGGTTTGGTGTCACCACGGTGAAGGCTGAGGTGTTTTACGGGTGGCCAAGTCTGTGTGGGGTGGGGTAAGTCTGTCCTCCAAGGGCAACCTCGCTGCCTGTGTGGCTGTTATTGATGTATCCCAGGAACCCATTATTAACCAGGGGCTCCGAGGATGGCTTTAGTAATGGTGTTATGCTGCCATCATTCACCTTTTTTAGCCAGCAGGCGCTGAAGGCAGGGTGGGAGCTGCTTCATCCTTCATCCATCTGTTGAAATATGGTGTGATTTGTTGTTGTATGCTCATTTTTTGTAGTTAACTTATGCACATCCTGGCCTGAACAGGATGGAATGGCTGGTGGCATGGCAGGGTCCCGTGTCCTGTCAGATTTCTGTTCCCTGGAGCAGCAACATAACAACACCCACGAGTTTGTGTTTCGAATCCAGCAAAGGCAGTTCTTGAATTATTCACTGTGAATCCCCACAGTGTCCTGGAGTGGATAAATGCACAGAACTTTCTTTGGGGACAATCACTCTCGCTCGTGGTGGCCCAGGTGTGGTGAGGAAGGGACAGCAGTGTGATCAAAGTTCGGAGCTCAGATGTTTTCTCAGCAGTTTGAGGATGGTCTGTCTCCCTGGGAGATCTGTGTCATCTTTCCTAGAGGTGCCATCGTGCCTGAGTGGGGCTGGAGAGAAAGGGATCGAGAGCAGAGTGAGGGAAAAGCTGTTGAGCTTTGGAATCTCATGGAGTATGAGCTGTTGTTTAGTTAGTCACTCTGTGGGACTTTTGAATTATTTGGTTTTGGTTTTCACTTTATTTCCCCTGGCAGGTTTGTCAATCCAGCCTGCTGCACAGAGGTTTCCCCTTATCCTTTTCTATTTCTTGGCTCTTCAAGTGGCCTTTTCTGGTCTGTAGGTGTTTAAGATCCCTTAAAACTTTAAGGCACCAGCTCTTTCCCATGGCAAATCCCTGTTTCATCTCACATTTCCCTCCTATGATTAATTTATCAAGACAAGCTGTTAAGTGCTGTGTGGAAGAATCACATTAGAGGCTCCTAGAAGGTTTCCAGCTTCGGGGTGGGAGGGAAGAGGCTCACAAGAAGTGTTGAAGACTGTGGGATTATTCGTGAGAGTTGAAACTATTATTGGAAAAAAGTCTATACTGTTTGCATTTTTTTTTGAATGGATGAATTCAGAAGAGTTTTGGAACAGCATTAACACTGGAAGTTTATGCTCTTCAGTTTTGTTGTTTTATCCAGCCAGTGTAGACAGTAAGGTAAGCTTGTGGATTTCCTGAGATCCAGGATTCTCTGGTTAGAAGGAATATTACGGAGTCAGTCCTGTAGCATGGCAGGAATACAGTACATTATTCATGGGTTTAGTTAACTTTGCTTAGCCTTGTCAGAGGAATGACAGATCTTTTTTCTGGTGTTGGCTGAAGCTGCACAAAGCTTGGGTGGTTTGTGGTTGTGGAGTTGTGGGGACTTTTGGGGTTTGAGGTGTTTTTAGAAGTGGACATCAGGAGGTTCTCTGGCAGTGTAACTCTGGTCACCCTTCATGGGGAAGGTTTGCTGACCTTTACATGCTCCACAAGGTGTCTGGCTACAATTTAAGCTCTTTGCATTTTGCATTGGTGCTAGGAGAAACTTCTGGTGCAAACCTGAAACTGGGCAATGGGAAAAGGTTTTAGGAGTCTCTCTGACAAGTCTGCATTTCTCATGTGTTTGGGTGCCAAAACACGTGCTACAAATAGGGGAATGGGAGACAGTGCCTGTCCCTTCTTTCACCTTTTATTTATGTGTGTAAAATGGTTGAATGCTGAATATTTGTATCTTTGTCAGCACAGAATTCCAGGATAATTCAGGTCAAGGCTCCTGGGGAAGGTGTGGTCCAGCCCTGAGCGTGTGTTCATATTCCGGGTTCGAACTCCTTTCAGGGAGGACAGATGTTGCTTTCCCTCTGCTCTGAGCATTCCCATGTCTCTCTGTTCCCAGGACCAGCTCTGTGGCCGTGACCCCACCTTGACAGACGAGCTGATCAATATTCTGACGGAGCTGACCCAGCTCAGCAAGACGACCAACGCCAAGGTGGCCCTGCGAGCGCGGCAGGTGAGGGAGCCCTGCCCGGATCTGCGCGGGCTGCTCCTGCCTGGAGCTCAGCCCTTTGGGAAACCCGTGTCTCCTGGTGTTTATTTTGATCACTGTGCACATGGGGAGAGTAGGTTCCTGTGAGCAGCACTTTGACAGTGAAGCTAATTAACAGTGATTAACTGTGGCAAAGATTGCAGTGCATTCCCAATCACCGTAATATCTGAATTTAACATGCGTTCCTTTGTCCCTGCTCCTCCAGAAAGTTTTGTCTGGGTCACACAGGAGTTGACTGGGACTAGCCCATGGTTTGTGTGACAGAGGAAGTGGAAATGCGTGGTCGCTGTGGTTTTTGGTGGCTTTGTCATCTGCAAACCTGACCAGCACAGGCCACCCGGATGGAGCAGGAACAGCCAGGACGTGCTCTCCAGATTCCTCAGCTGCCTTACAATCGTGAATCCATGTGTGCAGAGAGCACAGGGAGAGCCATTTGCACAGGAACCAGATGTTCTTTGCAGCTGCTAAGGAATTACCACATAGAATTGTGCTGGCCTTTTGCAGGGTTTCTTCCATCTTTGAGTTGCACTTTGTCAATTTTGTTTTAACCTGGAAGTAATTGGAAAAACTCTTGATACTGTCAGTTCCAAGAGTCTGCTGCAGAAATAATTTGAATGTCACATAGGCACCCAGGCATTGTTGTGAACTTCCTCTTCAGCAGTTCAGTTGCCAGGAAGGGGTGGGAGGGCGCGATGGTTTCCTGATAATGCTGACCCCAGAGCCTGATCGCTCCTCTCTCCACAGTCCCTGTCTCCAGCCTGAAGGTCTAAAGCAGGAAGGCTCACACTTTGGGGCTCTCTCCTTTTGTTTCAAAGCTTGGCTATTGAAAATGAACACGGTGTTTGAAGCTGCTCAGTGACCTTCTGTTTCCTTCAGGATTGTGTTTGTGTCCTTGAACCGTTCCGCTATTGAACCTCCCCGCCGCAGCTGGGGATGGTGCTACAGTCCTTGTGCTGCTCTTCCACTTCATTTTGCCTGCAAGCTGCTTCCATTTCCTACCTCTGCATCCTTCATCTTGGGCATTTAATGCCTGGCACCGTTGTCTGTTCCCTCCCCTGCTCAGGAGCAGAGCGTGGCTCCGGCGTGGGCCTCCCCACAGCTGCTCCCCGCCAGCTCTGCTTCCCAATTAACAGCCGGGCAGGCAATCCCTAGGACTAGCAGCTCTGCACTGCTAAATCACATGCACTGATGGAACTTGATTGAAGCTGTTCCTTTTCTCCATGGGGAATTGCCAATGATACAAATGGAGCAGATACACAAATGAGGCCGGGGAGGGGAGAGGTTTGCGGCATCGCCGGGGTGCCGCAGGACACGGGAGAACCTGGCTGCCTCTTCAGGGGTGGAGCAGCCTGGATCTGCCTGGAGGTGACAGCCCCCTGCTGATGGCCCAGCGTGGCTCCTTTCTCTGACATTCCCTGTGTTTTCCCCAGGTTCTCATTGCTTCCCACCTGCCCTCCTACGAGCTGCGTCACAACCAGGTGGAGTCCATCTTCCTGTCGGCCATCGACATGTACGGGCACCAGTTCTGCATTGAGAACCTGCAGGTACCCACCTTGGTTCCCTCCTTCCTTCTCACTGACCTTCACGTCCCAAGGTCCTTGTGGCTTTAAGTTATATTGCTCTGGTGTCCAGCTTTGCCCTGTTTTCTGTTTTCATCCCTCCGCCGATGTCGGAATCACCTCATGACAGTTCTGCCCCTCCTCGCAGGGCACAGCGGAGGAGAGGTGCTGGTTCCTCTGTTGGTCACCAGACATGAGGAAGTGGAGTGGAGCTGTGCCAGGGGAAGTTCAGATTGGACATTAGGCAAAGGTTCTTCCCCCAGAGGGTGCTGGGGCACTGAACAGGCTCCCCAGGGGATGGGCACGGCCCCGAGGCTGCCAGAGCTCCAGGAGCATCTGGACGAGCTCCTCTCACATGGTTTAGTTTTGGGTAGTCCTGTGAGGAGCACAGAGTTGGACTCAGTGATCCTTTCCAACTTCAGGTTTTCTGTGGTTTAATATGAAAAAGTCATAATCCTTGATGAACAAAAGGAAAAGCTTAGAAATCAGAACTAGCCAGGCTTGATTTGGGCATTTTTCTTTTTTTGCCTGATCCTGGTTGAAAGACAGAGTTATCTTTTAAACCTCTGCTTAATGTGATCTCTCCTAGAAACTCATTTTGTCTGAGACATCCATCTTTGATGTGCTTCCCAACTTCTTCTACCACAGTAACCAGGTGGTAAGAATGGCAGCTTTGGAGGTGAGTTTATTCCCGTTGAAAAAAATCAGTATTGTTAATTTTCCTATGGCTTTGGTTTGTTTTGAGCACTGTCACCTTGCAAGATCCCGGAGAGCTGTAGGCTGTGTGGAATTGGGCGTGCTTGGAGTCTAGCATTGAACAGCACTAACGTTGATAACTGAGTGCAATTTCAAATTCAAGTTGTGTTTGTGTGAGGACTGAGGTGGCTGAAGGCAGCTGCTGTCAGAGGACAGGGCCATAATCCTGATGGTTCCGGCCTTCCTCAAAGAATAACTTTAAATTCTGGTTGAAGCAGAATTTATGTCGCTGCTCATTAGGAGGCATCTGTTTGGTTTTGAATACTTTGGAGGTCTCTGGTGTGTTCTTTGCCTTCAGCCCAGTGCAGCTGATGGAGTTTCTCTGTCCCAGGTGTACGTTCGGAGGGCCTACATTGCCTATGAGTTAAACAGCGTCCAGCACCGCCAGCTGAAGGACAACACCTGCGTGGTGGAGTTCCAGTTCATGCTGCCCACCTCCCATCCCAACAGGTCAGATCACGTGCCTCTGGAACTGGAGGCTTAGGAGGGGCTCATCCTGCCCTGGCAAAGAAAACTTGCAGTAGGACTGGTGGAGAAAGGGGGTTCATTTAAGTATGATACAGTTTTCATGTATTTTCTGGTTTTTCACTTCAGCTTGGGTAGTAAATTAGCTCTGGAATGTCAGTTCTAGCTGAACCCCGAGCCTTCCAGAAGGTACAGTTCCAGACAGAATAATCAATTAATTGGAATTTTAACACAGAACAGTCAAACAGTCTCTGTCCCCTTCCTGCCAGTCATTTCTAAATGTTTTTGTGGCTCTACCTCTTCTTCCTGGCTTTGCTGGATAAGGTGACATCTTTTGTAGCACACGATTTTTTGACAGAGCAGACCAAGGTGAGGGTTTCCTACAAAATGCTAGGGGTTGACACGGTTTGATTTTGAGTTTTGCATTTCTCGTGACTGCAACCAAAAGCGTCAGCTCTTGCTGCCCTGTCTGGGGAGAAGGGTGGCATCCCTAGTTCGTTTAAAAAAGGAAAACTTGATTATCAGGACTCACAGGAACATTGAATCAGAGTGGTTTGGGTTGGAAGGACCTTAAAGCTGGTCTCCCTCCTGCCTCGGCAGGGAGCCTTGTGCTGGAGCAGGCTGTTCCTGGCTGTCTGGGGCCGGTGGTCCCCGTTTCCGTCCCCGTTTCCGTCCCCGTTTCCGTCCCCGTTTCCGTCCCCGTTTCCGTCCCCGTTTCCGTCCCCGTTTCCGTCCCCGTTTCCGTCCCCGTTTCCGTCCCCGTTTCCCCAGGAGGCTGTTGGAGCTGCCGCCCCGCTGCCTTCGCTGCTGGCCCTGAGCTCGCAGTGAGTCCCCGCAGCCGCCGGGTGCCACTGTCGGTCCGTGCTGGGCAGCGCGGCCCTTTCTCCCTCCTTTGTTTCCAAACATCTTTTTCCCTGATTTTATTTTTGGTGGGGTCCGGTCTCGCTTCATTGAGAATCCATCAGTACCTTTTATGAAATGGTTTTCAGGATCTGGTTTGCTGGAAATGAATGGCTGTCCCCAGCCAGCCCCACGAACCACTCCTGCTACAAATGGGACATGTGTTTGGGCTCATCTGTTCCCTGCATTTCTAGAATATTTGTAAATAATTGCATACTATTTTTAGTACCCCTTTATAATGCTCTCTTCTCCCCTTCGTTCTGCCTCCGTTTCTTCTCTGCTGGCCTCAGCTACCTTTGTTGCTTGGGGATTTTTGGCCTGCCAGTGCTGGCCACTGCTCTGCTTTGTGCACAGGCTTAATCAGACAAGGTCAGCTGGAAGAGGAGAGATGTTCCGTGCTCCAGGAACAGCTCTTTGTCCTGAAATCTCCTCTCCCCTTACGCTGAATTGGCTGGGACAATGTTCTGAGCTCAGTTCTGCTCCTCAGGCTGCTGGGTGATGGAAAGTGCACCGTATTGCTCGTGCAGAGGGAAGCAGGGTCGGGGGCAGATTCAGCCCCTTGGAGCTGCCTCCAGCTGCCAGTGATGAATTTGGCTCCTGGTGCTTGGGGCAGCTTCTTGCTCTCGCCCTGGGGTGGCTGGAAGGTGCCCAGGAGCTGATGGTGGCACAGGTGTGCGGGTGGAAGGAGCTCTGAAGCCACACCTGGTGTTAAACCCAAGACACAGAAATTTCAAAACTGTGACATTGTCCTGCTTAAGTCTTCTTTGTTGTGCTTGACCGTGGTCTATGTTCATCATGTGCTTTTCTGTATCTTTTGTAGCACAGATTGTTAGGCTGAAAAGCTAAAAATGCATTCCAAGGGCAAACCCCAAAGCCAAACTGTCCCAAAATGTCCCTTGAGGCTCTGCAGGGCTGGTGAACCAGGAGCAGATGCCAGAGAGCCCTTAGGAGAGCATTCCCTTTGGGAGCTGCTGTTATATGATGCCACACATTTTTCTCCACTTCCTCAGATATTTTTAAACCCTGGTCCCTTTGTGTCAGGAGTCTGTGAACCTTTGAGAGCCCAAATTTTACTGAAGCAAACATTCATGTAGAGAAAACAGCAACTGATAATGGTTTGAATTCTAATTAGGTTTTAAAATTTATATTTAAATACTTATTGGTATTTAACCCTGCTATGCCTTTACTTAATTGTGGCAGAAGCAATCCCAGTCACTCCTTCTGAGCTGCCTGATCACAGCTCAGGCTCAGACTTTGCACTTTTGGCCATGGAAGGATTGCCATCAGCTGCCCACAGTGAGGCAGAGAGGACAGAAAAGCTGTTAAATCTGCTGACAAAGTCACAGAAGTGCAACCTGCTCCTGGTGGGTTTTGTGGGCAGAAACTGTTTGGGGGATTATTTGTTTAAATTAACAGAAAGCATCATAATGTAAGAATCCCCACTGAATGGCAAGGGAGAAAAATAGCTTCTAATGGGAATCACAGAGAGCCTTATGGATCCATCAGCATTCCTTGTGCCCGGCGCAGGGCAGATGAGGAGTGCAGTGGCACCATCTGGCAGCAAATGGAGTTTGTGAGCCCTCTCCGAGCAGAAATCCAATCTGGAGGCGTGGATCCGAGGGGATCTCTGGGACGCCAATGGCCACACGCTGCAGAGGGGAGTGCAGGCGAGTTCTGAGTGCAGAGCCCTTGCCTGGGGATAACCTGCCTCGTGCAGCCAGCCAGAGTCCTGCGGAGAGAAGATGGGAGGAAGAAATGAGCCCTGCTCAGAGCTGCGCTTTGCTTCCCGCTTGTTCCGCCGGCCCTGCTGAGATGGGAAGCGGGGGAATATTGACTGGTGCTCAGAGAGTTCAGCTGCCTTTGTGAGGATGGCAGCCCAGGTGACAGACACTGAAAGGCCTTTCTGAGGTGCTCATGAAACGGGCCTTGCCTAATCTTAGCTTAAAATCTTCTGTTCAAAGAAACATTGTGTGTCGAGGAGAGGGAATTATAGTGCTTTTTCAACAAAAGTGTTTCTTTCTAATCCCCTCTCCTCTCCTGCTTTCCAGCAGCCTTTCTTATGTCTGAAGCTGTAAGGTTTAAATTAAACTGGGACATTGTCTGCTGTAGCCAGCTCTTGGAGCCTGCTGCTGCCCTGCTCCTCCCAGAGCATCCTCCCTGTCTCCAGCTCCCCCAGCCAGGGTGTTCAGCTGCTCCCTTGATCCTCCATTCCCCAGCAGGAGATGTGCTGGGGGATCAGGAGGGAAGAACTCAGAGGTGAATGTGCTCCCACAAAACAGATCCCTGTTTTTCTCAGAGCTGGATGTGTCCCCTGTGTCAGATGCTGAGGCAGGTGCTGACAAGGAGGCTTGGAGGTGCTGGGTGTATCCTAATTTTGGGGTGCAGCAGGGATAGCCCAGGGCTCTGCCTTCTGCTTTGTTGAGCCCCAGAGGAAACTGAAGTACATCCCAGCCTGTTTGGGTCCCTGCTGCCTCAGCCATGCCTTCCCAACCCAGCTGGGCACTGAGCCCACACCTTCCACCTTCCCTCTGTCCCATGGAACACCCCCAGCCGCCACACTTGGCCTTGAGATGTCCTGAGGGATCTTGGATCGGGATGTACCACAGGGAGGAGGAAGGAAAGGAAGGGTTTAGCACTGCAGATGAAGTTTTGATAATGAGCCTGCTTAGCTTGAAGGCAAGTGTGACTCTGGGGGCTTGACAAAGGAGATGTGTGATACCAGCACACCCTGGTCCCCTCTGGAGCCAGGAATGCACACACTCAGCAAACATGGATGTAGAGGCAAATGCCTTGTCTGGGTTGAATTCATTCTTGGGACTGCATCCTGATGTCCATGGTGCTTCCCAGAGTGGCGTTCAAGCCTTGGCACGAGTGGCTCTGTATTTCATCAACATCATCGAACCACAGAGTGGCCCGGGGTGGAAGGACCTTAAAGCTCCTCTCATTCCATCCCCTGCAATGGACAGGGACACTTCCCGTTAGACCAGGTTGCTCAGAGCCCCATCCAAGGGTATTTCCATCAGTGTAAATGTCTCAAGTATCTTGTGCTTGGTTTTGCCTGGAATCTCCTCCCTCTGTGCTTGTGGATGTTTGTTCATGCCCCTCCTTGGACTTCGGTGTTGCTGATTTCAAGGCTTAGGAGTGGTGCATGATCTCTCCTTTGCTGTCTCCTGGTGTTTTTTATCATCTATGGGGTATTTGCTTGTTCCTTTTTGTCAGCCTCTTCCTTAGCTTATGGGTAGAGACCATTTGGAAGGCTGAAAGCTGGGTTAAATATCCCTGGTCCCTAACAGTGCTTTTTTAAGGACCCCAAACACACTTACACTTAGAGCAGTGTGTAGAGGTTTCTTCCTGCTATCATTTTACAATGAGCTACTCATAAAATGTGAATTTCTGACAAAGTGAAAGCATTTTCTGTGGTCTAGTTGCTGGAACAGCCTCTGGCATCAGTCTTTGGATGCCAGGAATGACCCAGCCATGCTGCTGTGGGCTCTGACCCTACCTGGAGCCCCAAAGGGATAACTCATGGGATGTCAGGTAGCCTGAGGTCCCCTCCTTGTTGTGAGAGTGGTTTGTATAGGGAGGGAGGAGGGGAAAATGATTCCAGGACACCTGTAAATCCCTGCAGCTCTGTGCTGAGGTTTGATGTTAATTAGGCAGCAGGCAGCAGTAATGTGCTGCCATTCCCTTGGCTTGCCTGCCTCGGAAAGGGCAAAATCTTCCAGCAGAGCAAAGAAGGGGCTGTGGAAGGGGCAGCAAACTGAATGGAACGACGATAATTTTATGCAAATTGGACTTCTGTAGCAGATTCAGCTTGGCTGAATCACAGAGGGAGCAGAAGAATAAGGGAAGAAAGAGGGAGAGGAAAAACCCAATCAAAATGTATGGTTTGAGGCATGTTTCACAGCCTTCTGGTTAGATTCTTCTACAGAAATGAAGAAACATAAGAGGAATGGCACTGGTCAGAGCCAGTGGAATTGCTCTTTCTCCTGTGGTACTGCTGTTAATAACTACAAGTGGGTTATTGAGCCAACCTCGCTGATTCCGCTTTGCTGCCTCATTTCCGAAGCTCTGCCCTGCGCTGGCACTCGCTCGCAGCTGGAGCTTTGCATGCATGGCCATGGCGTGGGGGCAGAGCTGCTGCTTCACACAGAAAAAGGGGAAGGAAAGGAGGGGGAGGCAAGGGGAACCGAATTCGGGGTCCCCAGGAGGTGCAGGAGCGATGGGGACAGAGGGGCTGGCACGGGGCTGGAGCAGCTCCCTGCTGAGATCAGCGTTCCCGGTCAGGAGGGGCCGTTTTGGGAGGTGAGGAGGGGTCAGGAAGAGGGCAGGGGCTGTGTGGAGAGCCGGGTGTGAGGCTGGGGGTGCCAGCGCTGCCCGATCGCTGTGCCCGTGTCTGGGAGGGGAGGCGGGCAGGGGCTGTGTGGAGAGCCGGGTGTGAGGCTGGGGGTGCCAGCGCTGCCCGATCGCTGTGCCCGTGTCTGGGAGGGGAGGCGGGCAGGGGCTGTGTGGAGAGCCGGGTGTGAGGCTGGGGGTGCCAGCGCTGCCCGATCGCTGTGCCCGTGTCTGGGAGGGGAGGCGGGCAGGGGCTGTGTGGAGAGCAGGTTGTGAGTCCGTGGGTGGCAGCACGGCCCCATCGCTGTGCCCGTGTTTGGGGGGTGGGGAGGGGTCAGGCGGCGGGCAGGGGCTGGGTGGAGAGCAGGGTGAGAGGCTGGGGGGGCCAGGGCTGCCCCATCGCTGTGCCCGTGTCGTCCTGGGGGTGCGCAGGCTGGCCCCGGCACGGAGCCGGGGGATGGATGGATTGGCTTGGAAAGGACCTTCAAGAGCATCCAGTGCCACTCCCTGCCATGGCAGGGACACCTTCCACTGTCCCAGGCTGCTCCAAGCCCCGTCTAGCCTGGCCTGGGACCTTCCAGGGATGGGGCAGCCCCAGCTGCTCTGGGCACCCGGTGCCAGGGCCTCGCCTCCCTCCCAGGGAGGAATTTCTCCCTGACACCCCATTTGAACCTGCTCTCTTTCCGTTTCCATCCACTCCTCCTTGTCTTCTCTTTTCCTCCTTGCCATTCCTGCCTGAGCCTCTTCAGCTCCGTGTGGAGTGGCAGGAGACAGCTCCCGGAGCAGAGCACCAGGGTGCCCTTTTTGAGGCTGAGCTGAACATTTGTTACACTGTTTTTTTTATCCCTCTCTTTCCTGACAGCCTTCCAGGGACGGCTACAGGAGTGTTCCTGCTGCGGGTAGGAACTGCCAGTCCTCTCCAGACTATTTTTTTCCAACTGAAGTAGATCACATGCAGCTTTCCCACTCTTTGCCAAGCTCAAAAAATAGTCCCAACCCCCTGAGGCCTCGAAGCCCGTTCTGTCCTGAGCACAGGCTCTGCAGCACAAGGTGTGTCCCCACCATCCTCCCCAAAATTAAATACTTGTGTTACTTATACCATAACAGATATGTTTTCAGGTATTTTTTTTTCCCCCATATGGTTTAAGGAGATCATGGGAATTTTTTGTGCTTCTACCAGTAATGCACCCAACACGTCACCTTGTGGTGATCGTGACTCTGCTGTGACCGAAGCAGTTTGGGGCAGGAGCAGGGCTGAGCAGTGTGACCATGGAATACACTGGTCACGAAGCACCGAGACTTTGTGCTTGGTAACTTGGGGTCTTGCCTATGGTCTAGGATGTCAGAAAAGTCTGTGGTTTGATGTCCTGGAGGGAAGGGGGTGAATGTCCTCTCACATGTTCCTCGAAGCTCTCCTTGCCATCTTATAGTTCTTGCTGATCCCTTTGCACAAGCCTCCTGTGTGCAAGGACTTTTAAAAAATTTAATCGATGCTGTTTTGCATGTCAGATCCCAGCAGTTTTTCCTTCTTGCACGGAGCACTCTCCGGGCTGTACCTGGTGTGGGCTGGGCTGTGCTGCTGTTCTGCTGGTGTGAAAATGTGCCCCTCACTCCTCTCTGCCTTGTGTGCATCACTAAGCCCTGGTCTGCATGCAAATATGTGGAGAGTTGGACTGATGTTATGAAAGAATTGGTAAATTTTTCCTAAAATTAGCCCCAGGGCCTCGCCTCCCTGCCTTCAGGTTATTCTTTTTAGCCTTAAGGTTGTTCTTTTTAGTACTGAATACTGAAAATGCAACGTGTTCCGTGGTGCTGTGTGTGTTTGCTTTGTTCCTGCGTTGTGGGAGCCTGTGCGTGGGCTGCTGCTTAGCCTGGAGGTTTGGCACTGAGGATTTGGCTTGTTTTCCTGAACCTGTTGCAATTTTCCTGTGTGAGATGGTAATTTATTTTTTTGCATCTCTGCTGTTTGCTGTTCTGTCAGGGAGTGCACGCTCCCCTCCGGTCTTGCTTTGCACTCGGTGTATGCAAAGGGCTTGAAGTGGGGCCGATGAAAGGTGAACAGGAGCTGGGCTCCCTTGCCAACGCCAGCTGTTCTCCTGGGATATTTCATTATTGGCACGTTCTCTGCACGGGCTGGCTCTGCCCGTGGCAAGCGAAGTCAGGCGGTGGGTGCCTCCCCAGGGCCCCTGGCAGGGAGTTCTCCCTGGCAGCTGACAAATTTGGGAGAGTCAATTGTAAACTTGTTGCTGGTGTGTGCATCAGCTTGATGATGGTTCTTTATGATGGCTTTCACTAACCAGTCTGTGACTAACTGTGGTTGTTTGATTACAGAGGGAACATCCCCACGCTAAACAGGTACGGTACTCGTCATCTTTTCAAATTTCAAAAGCCAGACTAGAAAGAAGTAGCCTAATCCTGAATGTCTTAACATGTTTTGTTGTAGTGCCCTTCTCTTTACTTGGGAAACTCTCAACCATAACTCTTCTTTTTTCTTCCCTTTTCCTCTCCCTTTGTCTAAAACATGTTTTCAGCTTTTCTTTAAAAAAAAACCCAAACAGCTCTGCATGCAGCAACCTTTGAAATTAAATGTGCTGGGTGACTCAGCTCATCTGCAGTATGGTACACAGCAAAGTGCTGTCCTGGGGTCTTTTTTGGCCCTGGATTCCCAGGTGTTGACCCTCTGGCAGGTGTCACAGTGACCCCAGGCAGTTCCTCCCAGCCTAACCTGTTGCTACCCTGGTTTCTTGTGCATAGCTTAGAATTTGTCGAGGCTGCTTCACCTCCCTCACACCATAGATGAATCTACATCTCAAACAGCTGACAGCATGTTTTGTTGTGGTTTGGATGCTAATTTTTCCTCCTGTGTCTCAGTTGAAAAGTGTTTCTTGTTTTAAATAATACGTGAAAAATGTCTGCTGTCTTTTTGTTCAGTTCCTGTTCTGTGATAGTTTTTGTATTAGTTGTAAGAAATGTACACCAAGGCATGTCCTGAAAAATTCCTCTCTTTCAAAACGTGAATACCTATTATTTATTACTGCTTACAAACCTATTTAGGGAAAAATAGTAAAAATGGGCTTGGAAGTCTCACGGCTCTTAATCAGAGATAAATTGCGGAAACAGAGAGTGACTTTAAGCCTGGAGAGCTATTAATCACACTGATGATACTTTAGACTTGTTCACACTATACTTAGGGCCGTACCACAGTGGGTTTGGTGTGTGGAAAGGAGGAAATCCCAGCGAGGCTGGGGCAGGAGTGCTCAGCCAGGTGCTGGGTTGGGGTGGCTGGCCCTGCTTTTCCCACACAGCTCAGCACCCCGTGGACTTCACAAGCTCTGAGGCACCATGAGTGGTGGTGAATCAATTCCCTGACTTTTTTCCCGTCTCCTCCTGTTGAGGCACCAGCTGGGAGGACCAAAGTTAAGTTAATGTGTCCCCAGGCCCAAGGAGAGCGAGTGAGGAGCGCGTGATCCCTGGCCAGCTCCCTGCTTGTGTCTCTTCAGAAGTGTCACCACGTTGCTGGGAGCTCTTGAAGGAAGTCTGAATTAAGATGAGTCTGTAGTACAGCTCAGAAATTGGTGATAATTATTGCAGAGAAGGCAAACCCCAGCTGTGGTCACTAGAGAAAGGTTCCATTTAATTGTGTGCTTTTCCTCACTGTGTGAGAAGCTTCCTCTGCTAGTCTCAACCATGGCATGGTCAGTCTTTAAAAAAACATAAAAGTCACAGAATCACAGAATCACTGAGGTTGGAAAAGACCTCCAAGACCTTTGAGTCCAGCCTGTGGCTGATCCCCACCTTGTCACCCAGCCCAGAGCACTGAGTGCCACATCCAGTTGTTTCTTGAACAGGAAGAGTAGGAATATGAGTGTGAGACTCAGTAAAGAATTTTGGAGAAGACAGTGTACCACACTGCATTTGAGGAGTGCAAATTGTAGTGTGACCAGAAAAGTCATGGAGTCAGTGAGATAATACAACATGATGTGCTTCAACCCAATTTGTAAAAATGTACTGAATCTTTCAAGTGTCAAATCTTAGAATTGTTGCTGTTTGTGTCATATTCCACCTCTAAAGCAAAACACACAGACAGGAGGAAAAATAAGTTCAGCTTTGCATAGTCAGAATTCTCCTGTGGTCTCAAGAAATACCTGTTTTAAGGGATTATAACATTATTTGCTAACTGAATGTTCCTGTACCTACAACGTCCAGGCAAGGGCATTAGTGGCACCAGAGGCAGGGCAGGGGCTCTGGAGAGGGCTGAGAAATCCAACATTTCTGTTGGATGCAAAGCCACGCTCCAGGTGGTCGGAGCACGTGCCCAAACCTGCTCCCTGTGTCCCAAACCTCCCCTCGCCTGTCCCTACTGACTGTGCTCTTGTTGACTTGCTGTTTAGAATGTCCTTCTCTTCCAACCTCAATCACTATGGGATGGTGCACGTGGCCAGCGTGAGTGACGTGCTGCTGGACAACTCCTTCACGCCTCCCTGCCAGCGGATGGGCGGGATGGTCTCCTTCCGCACCTTCGAGGACTTCGTCAGGTGTGTGGGCAGGGTGGGGCTGCTTCTGGGGCCACCTGGGCCCTGGCAGAGCTGGGCAGAGGCTTTGCCAGGCCTGGAGTCGGGTTTAGACCTGTCCTGAGCGTGTTTCCCTGCTCGGATCCCTGTGTGTTTCTCCTTGGGCTGTGGTCTCGGGCTGCTGTAGGAGCAGCCTGCGGCTGGAGGGATCAGCATCCCGGCTTCCTGCTGGTTGAGACCGTTTGGGAACACGCTGACAGCTCCTAATTCTCTGTGGATGTGTGTGGGGGGAGTTCTCTGTGCTTCCAACCTTTTGGGGTGGGCAAACCCCCAGCAGAGCCCTCAGCCTGCACCCAGAAGGTCTCTGACAGATGTTGGACAATCCAGACTCGGGTTGTAGGAATTGCCTCCTCATCTTTGAGCCCTTTCCTCCCAGGACTGGTGGGTTCAGCGCTGGGTGCTCCACGTGCTGGCAGTGGTGTGGTGGTGACTGGTCCCTCTCTGGTGTGTTCCAGGATCTTTGATGAAGTCATGGGGTGCTTCTGTGACTCTCCCCCGCAGAGCCCGACGTTCCCCGAGGCCGGCCACGCTTCCCTGTACGATGAAGACAAGGTAGGGTGCCTTTTTCTCTGGAAGGTACTCTCGGGCTCAAGCAGGGCTGAGGCTGGATGCTGCTCCCTAGCTGGAGTGTTGGAAGCAGGAGTTGGGAGCTTTGTGTATTTATGGCTGTGATTTGCTTGCTTGTTCCACAGCAGGTGACTCAGCGTAGGCGGCCGCTTTCCAGCTCCGTTCTAAAACTACGGCTCAGCCTCTTGCTCTCATGTAAATTTAGTTTATGGCTTTTAGCATCAGCAGAATTACTGGATCCACAGCAGCGGAACTGAGAGTTTAAACCCACCATTAACTCTCCAGACCCTCTCTCTGCACCAGGATGTTGAACTGCATCTTCAGCCATCTTTGCCCTACATCTGACTTGCCGTGTTTCCTGTCTTACACCCTTCCCAGTCACCTTAAATCTTGATTCTTCCCTCTGTTCTACCTCTTGGAGCTGTTTCTAGGAGGAAAAGCAGAGCGAAGCCGCTCAGTTTTTGCAGTGATGTGGAGAACAGGTGCAGAGGAGGCAGGTGGTCCCTAATCCGTAGGGACAGAAGTCCAGTTTCCCTTAGAGACACAGGTAGCTGCTCCACAAGAGTGGGAAGCTCTGCTGGAATACAGTCTGTGTCCAGAACAGGGCTTGGTTTTCCACTGATGCCTTGATCCTGATGTGTGTAAGCACTGTAGCCTTTTCCAGAATATTACTGTCAACCTTAATGTCCTCAGATCCCTCTCTCTACATCCCCCTCACCTCAGCAAGGTAATTTCCTGTCCAGACTCACTTTTTCCCAGTTAACCACAGGCTCCTGAAGGCTGAATTTGTAATTGCTTGGAGTTCTAATGTAATTGATGTTTCCACATTATTTTGTGTTGTTGTAGATATGAAAACTCAAGTTGTTTTGCCCCTACACTTTGAGCATGATTAATTTAATTACTTTTCTTGATGCCAAAGTCCTCTACTGTTCTTGTGCTGCACCTGGTAAAGAGAGGCCCTGATCCTGTGTCCTCTCTGATCCTCAGACTTGGGTTCTCCAAAGGAGGCTCCTGTTCGGTGTTTGTGGACATTGACTTCTGTGAAATTGCAGATTTGTGAGGCTGTTTGGTCAAGGATTTCCCTCAGTTTTTCCTGGTGCTCCGCTGAGGTCGTTTCCCCCAGGGCAGCTCTGCTTTGGAGCTGGATTTGGGGCGCCCGTTCCGAGGACTCGCAGGTTTAAGCTGTAAGCTGTGGGACCGTGGGGAACATTCCCTTGTCCTTGCAGACTGCCCGGGAGGAGCCCATCCACATCCTCAACGTGGCCATCAAAACCGACAGCGACGTCGATGACGACGGCCTGGCTGCCATGTTCAGGGAGTTCACCCAGAGCAAGGTGAGGTCCCTGCGTCCCCCCTCTGCATCTCTGGGGTTGTGCAGGGTGTGTTGGGATAGGTCTGTGTGTTCCCTGGGTTTGGGGTTTTTTGTTTCATTCCAAAACAGACACGCTACAGTTACATCCTTAATTTATCCCATCTAAAGCCTTCCCATTTCTCTGACTGGGTGTAGCTGTACCTTCCTGAAGCCACCAGGTCATTGTTTGTCCTTCTAATCTGTCAGGTCAGGACTTCTTCCCTTTAATTTTTTGATGGGATAACAGACTTGGAAGGTTTTAAACACATCAGGTCAGTCTTCAGTAACTGTCTCCAGATGCTCTGAAAAATTTCTGTCCCTTTCCTTGGTGATAAAGTTGCTGTGTGAGCAACAGAACCACGTAAAATGACATTAAAATGTCCTGTATTCGAGTATCACCATAGTCTTAATGCAACTAAAACTGAGTGTCCTTGTTTGCCTGCTGGAGCATCTCCCTTATACGATATGCCTGGCATGAGGTAGAATTATTTGGCATGTTCTGTTGCTCCTTCCTAAGTGTGGGATCCACTTGAGAGTCCCAAATGTTGGTGCTGGGTCAGCCTGGGTTGGGAACGGCCTCCTTGTGTCCCCTCTGAGCTCTGCCTGCACCTGCTTTTCTGGTGGTGTGAAGAACTCCACCAGCTTGTGGAGCTGAACATCCCACCAGGGACTGGGATTCCTGGTACCTGCACTGGTTATGGGAGCACTTCCAGCTTCTCGGTGTGGGAGGTGGGAATGCATCCTGCAGAAATGAGGGGTTCCAAAATGGGGCTGGCATCCCGCTGCTTCAGCAGCTTCCTGTCTCTTTTAAACTAGGAAAACAATCAAATCTAAGAATTAAAACTAGTTCTGCTTTTCATCTGCTTGATCATGCTCCAGGCGTTTTATGGGAGGGGATAAAAGGAAAGAAATAAAATATAAAAAAAAAAATTTAAAAAAAAAATCCAAACCCACATTAAACTATCAAATAGGTTGATCCAAATTGTCCAAATAATCTTCTAGTCCCAGCATGTTGTGTGTGGTTTTTTTAATAGAAATTAGGATCATATACTTGTAAATGACTTGTGGAGGAGATTGAGGCAGTCAGTGGAAATGGAGTTTCTCCAGGTGCTGATGGCTAATCGCTCTGTAATAGCTGTGGCCTTGCTGGGAGACCCACATTATTACCATGTAATCAGAATCCTGTTGCTCTGCTGTTATTGTCTGCCACTTGTGGAATTTTAAAAGCAATAACAATTTTTGCTTTTTAAATCATGGCATTATTAAAGTTATTTTCTTCCTCTTGCCATGAATATAGTCACTGCTGCTCATTTTCAAAGGGCTTAACCTTAGTAAAACATCACAGTCTGTGCCGAGAGGGGCTGGTTTGCTCCTGCTTGAGCTGAGTTGTTGTTCCTTTGTGTGTTCTTTGCTTTTAAATTGGAAAATGGAGGAAGAAGGAAAAAAGTTTGAAAAAGAGGAGAATTATGGGATCTTAACACTTCAGAGGATCAGTGGTGTGGCAAATACTGATGGCAGCACTCCTCTGAGAGGGAGCTTAGGGGAATTTGAGGAAGAAGCAAACAGAATGGATATTCTCTGATCTATTTGAAAAAAATAACTGACACCTGACGTATCACTTTTGCAATGCAGAATCTTGGAATCTCAGGATGGTTTGGCTTGGAAGGGACCTTAAGGCCCTACCTGGCATCCCATCTGACCCTTGTCCATCTAATTCTTGCCATGCTCCTCTCTGCCCATACAGAAAGTCCCTCTCCCTTCTATTTTCATGCCTTTAAAGTACTAGGAGGTCACAATGAGGCCCCCAAAGCCTTCTCCAGGCTGAGCCTGCATGTGTCCCTTGGAGTGGGTTATCCATGAGCTTACTCTGTCCAAGGCAGGTGTGAGCTATGTGCTTCCTTGGACTAGTTCCTTTAAGACTCATTTTCCATCATTTTCCATGACCTTACCACGTGTACGCTGTGCTCCCTTCAAAAAGCAATCTTGAAAAGTGAACAAGGATATTTCCTGCAAGATTTGGATGTGACTCTTCTGCATTCCTGCTTAGCCAGGCTCAGCTGGAATTCCCTTTCCCTGTGATTTAGTTATTTACCTGCTCAGGTGTAAGGATTTGGGTATTTATGCTGCTAAAGGAGCATCAGGTGGGAAATCCTCGCTCCGAGGAGGCTGAAGGGGAGCATGAACTCAGAGGCAGAAGGATCTGCAGAGCTTTTACTCTTCCTAGAGGACTTCTGCATGCTTGCAGTCTGTTCTTTTTCTGCCACTCCAGTCACCTGTTTCCATCCCTGTTTTCACAGAAATCAGTCCTGATTGAACACGGCATTCGGAGGCTGACTTTCCTTGTAGCACAAAAGGTATTTCAATATCTCCCCTGATGCTCAGAACTCTTTGGTTTCTAGTTCATTATACCATTGGCATCTGACATGTTTTTTCCCCAAATTAAATGCTGTATTTGCTAGATGTAGTTCTCTCTTCGCTGTTGTTGTCCTCTAAAACTTGAGATGGTTTTCATGAATTCGCTTAAGAAAATTAATTAACAGTTGTAAACAATCGCCTCTTGTATTCTTGAATTAATTCATTTTTAATTTTAATCCTAATTGCTAGCTGTCTTCTGCTTTTTTTTTTTCTTCCTATGTGTGTATGTTTCGTTTGTAAGGACTTCAGGAAACAGGTCAACTATGAGGTGGATCAGAGATTCCATGTAAGTAAAAAGGGCCTGGAACACGGTGGCATTCCTGACGTGAGGCCAGGAGACACGCAGGGGACTCTGGGCTTCTCATTTGGAACCCAGGCAGGCATTTCATGCCCACGCTGGTGCCAAAGTGAGGTGCTGAAGTATTCATTTGAACATCTGGCTGCAAACCCAGGCTGGCCCCGTGGCGTTCAGAGGGGCTGCTGAGGCTCGGAGTCCCTCCCGTTACCTGGCTGAGCTCAGGAAGCCACACTAATAAAGCTTCCCTTGTGTTTCAGTGTCATCTTCTGTTCTAAAGTGCAATTATCAGTGAAACCTTGGTATTTCTGCCGTAGTGTGGTGATTTCTTTCGGCTTCTTAATGATTTGAAAATAACTTAAAGCAGTAACTGAAGGGATTTGTTAAATTTTGCAGAGTGGTTTTGTGATGTGGGAAATGTTTGATGCTCTTACTGCTGAGAATTACTTCTTTCCCCAGGGCCTGGGCATCAGTGAGGGCTGGTTTAGGTGGCAATGTAAGGCATAAACCAGATTTTTATCTCTTGGGTATCTACCTTTCGACTCTGGAAGTTATCAGGAGCCTTTGAAGTGCAAGAAATTCATCCTGTGCTCAACACAGCTGGCCTAGGAAGGTTTATGAAAGGAAAACTAGTTTACAAATCAGCAAAACCAGAGTCTGAACCTATGTGGGAGTCACCATGTGGGAATTGTTGCTCACAACACAGGTACAGAGGTGTCAGTCAATGGCTTAGGAAGCTGGATTCTGGGAGGAGTTTTTTTGGGACCTTTGGCAAGAAAATCCAGACTTTGGATTTAAAATAGGAAGTTTTAGAGAACAGGATGGGTGTTGGGGGAGTGAAAAATCAGAGTTGCTGAGTAAGTGCTGTGGGATGTGTCAGAGGTCAGAAAGGAGGCACAGAACAGAAGCAATCATCCCAAGCTCTCCCTGGATCCTCAGTGTGTTGTCATCTGGCTGCAGAGTTTGTGGAGCACCTCTGGGAGCTGCTCTGTCAGTCTTTATTACTGCCTGCTATCCCAGCCCCTTCATTACTGGACCAACTATTAACTTAGCCAGGGCCTGGGCTTGGGTTTGTTTTTGTTTTAATTACAGTCTATATAATTAGTTCCCAGCATGTTGAGGTAATAGAGAGTTGCTCCAGCAAGCTTCCAATTTCCTCATCTCATTAGGTTTTTAACGTGATTATTAGTATAATAATCAACTCTGATGATTTCTGGTGTAGCTTTTCGCATTCTGTGGTTTGCAGGGTGTCTTGATTGGCTAATTTAGGCAAATTATTTTGATTGTCTTGATGATGGTTGGTTGATTAGAACACAGCAGGGGTATAATTCTTCTGCCTAGGAAATGGAGCACTCTTTTGGATTTTGGTACCCGAGCACTGAGGATTTTTGTGTGTGTGCACATCTAATTATGATATTTGCCCACCACACCAGTGAGAAGCCTTGGAAGCCAATTCCATTAGTGATGGAATGAGCATGGAGATGGTGGGAGAAGCTGGCAGCACGCAGGGAGGACAGGTAGGAGGGACTGGGAGAAGTGAGGGAGCAATGGAGGAGGTTGTTTTTTAGATGATGCTCACAGCCAATGGATAGATTGGGTGAGCCTGAATTTTCAGGCAGCACTTCTTGTACCACTGGTTATTTTGCAAGCGTTTCCAGGCAAACACAACTTATTTTGCTCAACTGAGAGTCATCAGGTGAGGTTTGGGGACTGTTTTACCTAGGAGGGAAGGAAGATGACTCACTAGAACAGTGCTTTCAGCCTTAAAATCTGTGTTGCTCAGTAGTGGCTTGTACAGAATCACTGGTTGTCACACAGCCTCCAGCTGGGGCTGTTCATCTTTCATGGATAATGGAATGTGAGCCAGAAATTCAGTGACTCCAGGTCAGATTCCTTGTTTTTTGCTTAGTAAGGCAGTTCTGGCAAGTTGTGTGTGTCCCTTCAGGTCACCTTCAGCACAGGCAGCTGGTGTTCTCATGTGCTGCACAGCACTGACCAAAGCTCCTCTGCCCAGGAAAAGGGTAATTCCAGAGGAGGGGATGGGTTTGCTGGGATGGAGCTGGAGGGACTGGATGCTGTCCAGGCTTTCTCTCTTCTTCTAAGATTTGTACGTTATTTCAAAAAACTCTCAAGGCTCTGCCAGGGTTTTAGCTGTGCAACAGAAAAACAGAGAAATCAGGTGGTGTTTGGGAGACTTTCGTGATGTTTTTGCTGTTCCATGCAGGAGAATAAAGTTATTGGATTACAACTCCCAGTTTTCCTTGGGAAGAGAGTATTTCTGGCAGTAATGGCATGAGGAGAGCTGTAGAATAAGATCATTGTTCTGTGTACATCTGCATCCATAGCAGCGTTCTTATCACTCCAAACATTACCACAGGAATCTTAATCATAACAGAACTAGAAAAAATTTCCCACTGCTCGACACTTCCATGTTGCTGCCTGTTAATAACTGACAATAATAATCTAAAGCCTGCTGTGTTAGTGAGGGCAGGTTTAAGCTACCTCTTCTGTCTTCCTGAGGGTGACTTGATTTTTCTACCACCTATGTGATGTTGAAAAGGTAGCTGGGAACAACTTCTGTCACCTCCTGTGCTGTGGTGCTGCCCCAGGAGTGGCCTGAGAGCGCTCTGGGGACATCAGTGCTTGCTTTGGGAGGACTAACACTGCTGTCTTTATTTTCAAACAGAGGGAATTCCCAAAGTTCTTCACATTCCGTGCCCGGGATAAGGTGAGTCGGATATTCTTAATACTTTTCTCCAAGTGTTGGCTTTATCCTTCTTTCATGCAGCTACTCCTTGGAAGCAGGACAGTGATTCACTACTCAGAATCAGACCAAACCGTCTGGTTGCTGTGGAAGGAAGAGAGGGTTTTTTGTGGGGGATGAGCTTGAGAACTTGCTGTCCTGCAATTTGTATTATGCTCTTAGTACTTCAGCAATTTCACAGCTCCCTGTGCCAGTGGCTGTGTGAGATAGAAAAGTCTGGGTCGGATTAATCTGAACTTTTGGGGTTTTAATTAAACGTGACATTTCAGGAGGGGTGTTGTCTAGTTCTTGCCCTCAGTGTTTCACCTTTTCAATCCCCTCTTTCCCACCCTTCGCTGTGTCCACGGCCCGCAGTTCGAGGAGGACCGGATTTACCGGCACCTGGAGCCGGCTCTGGCGTTCCAGCTGGAGCTGAACCGCATGAGGAACTTCGACCTCACGGCCATCCCCTGTGCCAACCACAAAATGCACCTGTACCTGGGGGCAGCCAAGGTGGAGGTGGGCACAGAAGTGACAGACTACAGGTTCTTCGTCAGGGCCATCATAAGGCACTCGGACCTGGTGACCAAGGTGAGCTTGTCCCTCCTCAAGGTGGTGCATGAAACCCAGGGTCACCCTAGGGCCCTGCAGGATCCAGAGCTGAACGTTCCCTGCATGGAGTGCTGGGGGTTGTGCCCTCTCCTTGCTGGTGCTGCTCTGCAGAACCATCCCTTTGAAGTCCTGCTGTTCCTGTGCTCCAGGGAGATTTTTCAGGGGTCCAAGAGAAGAGTCAGAAATCCTTAGATTTTGAGGCACCAGTGACTTGCCCTGTGTGGTTTCATATTTACTCTGAGCTGGAGGAGGGCACAAGGCAGCCAGGTGTGAGATCCAGGCACTGGGAGCACTGGCTCTGGGCTGGGGGTGGATCTGCTCCAGGGCTGCACATCCAGCGACACCGATGGGTTCTGTTCTCTCCATCACATCCTTCTGCAGTTTTCCAAACCTTGCACTCTTGGGCTGTGATTTGTGAGTAAAAGGTCAATGGTTTGTTGGCAATCTCTGGCAGGAAGCCTCCTTTGAGTACCTGCAAAACGAGGGAGAGCGTTTGCTGCTGGAGGCCATGGATGAGCTGGAGGTGGCCTTCAACAACACCAACGTGCGCACGGACTGCAACCACATCTTCCTCAACTTCGTGCCCACCGTCATCATGGACCCCTCCAAGGTGGGAGCTCCTCCCCAGCTCAGGGCTGGTTGTCTTTACAGGGCTTCAGTTGTCAGAACTAAATGGCCTTTTGTTCACAGAGTCACAGAATCATGGAATCGTTTGGGGTGAAGGGGACCTTAAAGCTCATCCCTTTCCAACCCCAACGCCTTCCACTATCCCAGGTTGCTCCAGGCCCCATCCAGCCTGGTCTTGGACACTTCCAGGGAAGGGGCAGCCTTTGCCAGGGCCTCACCACCCTCACAGGGAAGAATTCCTTCCCAATGTCCCACCTAACCCAGCCCTCTGGCATTTTAAAGCCATTTTGTTGTGCAGCTCAGCTCCTCTCTGTAAACTGAGGGACAATTATTAGAAATACGTTTAGTGTTTGAAACTAAACTTATTTTTTCATTGTGTGTTTGAGATAAACAGCTTTAATAAGGAAGCAGATGTAAACGCTCTTCTGTTTGTTACAAAAATCCAGATTCCATCCAAATAAAGCATGAGATAAATTAGCAGCTTAAAAAGAATCTGTAAATTCAGCTCCAAAAGTGCCTTGTTTTCAGTCTCTGATACAAAACCACAGAGATCAATGTTATAAATAAATGAACATTAAGCTTTGTAGATGCACAAGTGAAAGTGTTCAGGCATAAAGGATGTTTGTGGTTAGCAGGAGCACCAGAAAGCAAGTCCTAAGTCTAGGCTGAATTTAGCTGGAAATCAGCATTCAGTTCATGGGTACCCAAAGATGAGAGCTGACCTTTCTGAGGAGAACAACCGAAAGTTTAAAAAGATGAATTGGGTATCAAAATAACTCTCTCTTGCTTGCTGACTTTTAAATCATGATTAAAAATTGGTGGCTTAAATCACTTTGGAACGAACCTTTCCTGGCACATCCAGAGCCGTTGGTTCCCAGGAAGTTCAGAAGGAGCTGGAATATTCATCCCTGGAAGTTGGGCTGCCCTCAGATACATACTGTGACTTTTCCCTGAGCTGCTGTGCAAAAGAGACTTTTTTTGGGAAAAATGTTTAAGCCAGCCTATAAATCGCATTCTTTTAATATGCGCTTTGCCCACAGTGGTATTTTATAAAGTTTAATAGAAGAGCAGAAGGCCCAGCTCCAAGTGGTAATTGCTTTGTTGATTTAAAGCTCCGTGCAGGCAGGGAAATGTGATTATTGTGCATACAAGGGCTACAGAACTGCTTGCCAAGGGTTTGGCTTGCCCGGATTCTGTAGCTCCCAGGTGTGAGCGATGCCTGCGGAGCTGAGGTGGGAGAAGGGGAGGCAGGGGCTCCCTGTGCTGGGGTGGGGTGTGGTGGTTGGACTTGGTGATCTTCGAGGTCTTTTCCAACTTAACGATTCTGTGATTCCACATGCTGTGAGGAAACAGGGATGTGAATCCAGCAGTGTCCCACTGCATCAGTAGGCCTCAGGTGGAGTTTCCTGCCTGTCTCAAGGCTTAGGACGGGGAGGGACAGGTCACAAGGTCCTGTAAGTGCACTGGGCGTGCGCTGATGTGCGATGCTTCCGCATCGCCTTGGAGGGGACGCGGAGCAGTGGATGGATCCAGAAAGAATCCCAGGAACGGTTTGGGTCGGAAGGGAGCTGAAAGCCCATCTCATTCCACCCCTGGCCCGGGCGGGGACACTTCCACGGAGCAGGTTGCTCAGCGCCTGCTGAGGGAGCTCCTTTGCCGTGTTTCAGATCGAGGAGTCGGTGCGGTCCATGGTGATGCGCTACGGCAGCCGCCTCTGGAAGCTCCGTGTCCTCCAGGCCGAGCTGAAGATCAACATCCGCCTGACGCCCACGGGGAAGGCAATTCCCATCCGCCTCTTCCTGACCAACGAGTCGGGATACTACCTGGACATCAGCCTGTACAAGGAGGTGACGGACTCCAGAACGGGACAGGTACGTCCCTACGCGTCCGGGGTTGGATGGCAAACCTGGGGACGCGTTGTAGCTGATGGAATCTTCTGTGGTTTGTGGTGTTTCCAGGCAGTCACAGAATCCCAGGGTGGTTTGAGCTGGAAGGGACCTTAAAGCTCATCCCATTCCAACCCCCTGCCACGAGCATGGACACCTTCCATTAGACCGGGTTGCTCCAAGCGCCATACTAAGCCAAAGGAAGGAGAATGTAAAGATGAGCTTGCAGCAGCAGATGTGCAAATGTGATCAATTAAGTCAGTCAAGTCTTCTGGTTGTTTTGTATGTGCCCTCACTCATTTGTGCAGCTGTTTTCCCAAAGAGTTTTCCTCAGAGTGCTCAAAAAAGTAGTAAAAAAGGAATCACTGCTGATGCTCATCCTGTAGGCTGTAATAAAAAATATTATTAATTATACATTTCGCTGAATAGATAGAAGAGAATCTGTGAACTTGTCCTTTAAATTCTAAAGATATAAGGAATGACCTGGGTAGGATGATGTAAAATTATGGAAGGTGCTTTTATATCATTTTTATGAAGCATGATGGGCTCTTTTGTAATGGTTGTGGCTGTTGTGGTATTTCTGTTTTCCATGGTTCAGGAACAGTGTGGTTAACTGAAATACCTACATATGCTAAAATCCATGGAGCATGGGATGCATGGAAAATATTTAAATAGAGAAATGTTTACATCTCCCTCTGTAATCATCTCTCTGCCAGGCAGGAGAAGCAGCAGAATAAATCACTTGGGCACTGTGAATGTAGAACACAAAGTGCTGAGTCACCTTTTCTCCCCCTTTTTCCATTTAATTTTTCCGGCGAGCTGCTGGCCGTGGAGTCCATCCAGCTCTGAGATCCCAGAACAGATAGTGTCAGTGTGTTTTACCTCATTCCTGCCTTTGAGGGGAGATGAGGAAAGAAAAGAACATTTTAATAATCTCCAGCAGCTCAGCTTAACCCTTGAGTTGGGTCAGTCACTTGTGAAGGTCACAAGTGAACTCTGAACTGATGAGCTTCGTTATTTAAAGCTTGGGGAATGGGCTCATGTGGGGGTTTGTGGCTTTAGAAACTTTTCCAGTATTAAGTTTGATTTGTTTTCCAGAATATTAAACCAGATTCTAGTAAAAAAATATACTTTTTTTTTAGGAAACTTCCCCCTCATGGTGGAGGTTTATAGGACTTGTTTAGATCTGTAGGTTTTTTCCTGTGTTTTCAGAGGGCTCTTTTAAACTTAGAGAAATCTTTTTTAAAAATTCAAATATTAGTGATGTGCTGGGTACTTTCATGACTTCTGAAGAATGGAAAAATGTCTTCATGGTGTGAGAGTGACCCTGATCTCTTGTTTCTCAGTAGTGATAAGGGGTGATGCTCAGCACAGACTTCTCCAGCTCCCTGCAGAGCTGCTGTGGAGCTTCCCAGAGATTTAAGGAGAATTGGGCCCCAAGTGCAGATCCTGACAGATCCCAAGACAGACATTGTCACAAACACTCATTACCCTGAACAAATGCTTCTCCCATTAAAGGAGCTGCCTCCCAAATTAATGTTTGTGCAGACTGAAGAGAGCATAAACTGCTGGTTTTATCTAAACACAAAAATAGGCTTTACTGAATTTTGTGGGATTCTTCAATTAATTCATCTTCAATTAGATACATTCTGTTAAACACATCCTAATCATGTCCCTCCTGCCAGGTGTGTCCCTGTTAAGCAGCATTGGGCCGTTTGAGGTGTTTTTATCCTGCTTTTATCTCCTCCTGTTTCTCCATTGAAAAGCTTCCCTTCCAAATCCTGCCCGGAATATATAGTGCCGTGAAGCAGGGCAGTTGATAATTCATGTTGCTACTCTGGGAAAATCTTTTAAACTTGCAATATCAAAACTTCAAGCCCAATGACATATGCAAGTCCTGACCCGGCTCGCGGGCAGATCCCGCTCCATAAATAACGGAGCTCTCCTGGCTGCTCCCGGCTACCGCCATCCGTCGGCACGGGTGCCGTGCCAGGGGAGCTGCTGGGCAGTGGGGGCTCAGCTCAGGCACGGGTTTGTGCTGGGGATGTGGCCCCGTGCGCTCCGCCGGGGTGCCACAGCACGTTGGGGTGCCGGGATGGCGCGGTGACGGACCCGAGGGTCTCCAAAGGGCAGCAGCGCGTGGTGGAGCACTGGACATGGCTGTTCCAGCATTAGCAGCCCTGCAGAGGGCAGGGACAACGAGGCTGGAGTAGCCTGGGGATTTTTGGTAAGAGCTGGGCCAGCTTGGTGTGGAGAACCTGTGGATTAACCAGGACTTGGCCGTGGTTTGTCCCACAGATCATGTTCCAGGCATACGGAGATAAGCAGGGACCGCTCCACGGGATGCTGATCAATACCCCCTACGTGACCAAAGACCTGCTGCAGTCCAAGAGGTTCCAGGCACAGACTTTAGGGACATCCTATGTCTATGACATTCCTGAGATGTTCAGGCAGGTGAGTGTTCTTTGGGCTCTTCTTGTTGCTCTTCTTTTTGCCGTCCTGATTGTCAGGGGAGCCAGGCACCTGGAGTGGCTGCCAGTGGTCCCCAGGGATTATCAGCTACAGATTGAGTCTACTTTGAATGAAATTAGGATAAACTGCTGCTGGAGTTCCATTAATCAGTCAAACAGTAGAAGCTGAAATATAAACCATCATCCCTTTCTTGCTGCCCTTTCTTTGTTTTCCCACCTTGTCATCTGCCCTTCCTAGATGGTGTTTCTGATTTGCTGGGTTCTATCCTGAACCACCATCATTCAGATTTCACTTTGGGGGAAACTGTTTCACGATTCAAATGCCAAAGTAGGTGATATCCCTGGAATACCGTCAGTCGCACTGGCAGGACGGATATTTCGGGGTGTCTCATTGGGAATAATCCCAAATTCTGTTGGGGATACCACACTGGAGTGGATTGAATAGAAATATTTGCGGGTGACGTTCTTGACCGGAGTTTCTCTTCCCTCCCCCAGTCTTTGATCAAGCTGTGGAATTCCATGAATGACCACGCGTTCCTGCCGCCGGTGCCGCTGCCCTCGGACATCCTGACCTACACGGAGCTGGTGCTGGACGACCAGGGCCAGCTGGTGCACATGAACAGGCTGCCAGGAGGAAATGAGGCAAGTGCCACTTCCTTCCATGCTGCTTCTCCTTCCGTGCCCCACAAGACGTTGTGCTTTAGGCTGGGTTTGACAATTGTAATGAAAATTTACCAGCCAGGCACAAAATCTATTCATTCGGCCTTTCACAGATGAAATCTCACTCTTGAAAATGAGATTTTTGTTTCATTAAAAATTAATACCTTCCCTACAATGGGTATTTTAACTTCCATAGTAAATGATGATTCCATTTCAAACCTGTGCCTATGCTGGGTTTCCTTCATAATTAAAAAATGCTCATTCAGCTGTTCCAGGTAACTGGGGTTTGTATTTGAGCAAAATGTGTTTTACAAGACTAAATAGAAATACTTCCATTTGCTTTAAAAAAACCCAAAAAACCCCAACACCCACAGAAAAAAACGATTTTATGCTTCCCTTTCCATCCTCCCCACACAGTTTGTATCAAGGTGTGTGGAATATCAGTCTCTAGAGCAGGATTTACTCCAGGGTTACAGTGAGCTGATGCTGGGGGTGGTGGAGTCAGTCCTGGAGCTCGGGCAGGAGGAGCCTGTGCTGTCGTGGTGGGGTTTTACTGGGGTGTCTTCCCATTAGGAAGGCAAATACTGCAGCTTTGGAATGACTGCAGAGTAAAGGTAACCACTGGAAGGTGAGGGGATTTTTGTGGGAATTAATAAGTGAACGTTCTACAGTAATTTAAATTCGAACAGTTCTAAGAGATGGTATAATTTATTTTTTCTTGATGTCATTGAACCATATTTTCCTAAATACACTACTTAAGGTTTGCCAAGGCTCTGTTCAAAAACATCAGGGTGGTGATGCAAGGAAGCAGGGATTTTCCTCACCATTTCCTGCATGGATCTTGTCAGAGGAAGGTTTGGAATACGGTGTTTGCAAATTGCCCCCGATGGTGGCTGTGGGCTCGCTGCGGCCTTGTCTGCTGCTGGACTTCAGGAGAAATGCTTTAACTGGTCTAATTAAAGCTGGAATGAGCTATTCCCTGCATCCCCAGTGCACGCTGAGGCTGCTGGGGAGCCTTGTGCCATCATCTTTCTCTCTTTCCCCGCTCTCATTCAGCGTTTGAGTGGATGGTGGCTGGGGAAATAGCAAAGTCCCTCAGGGACGTTGCTCTGTTCTTGCTGAAATTACAAGCACAGAGCTGCCTGGGCATGAACATGTAGTGTTTACTCTGCCAGTATGAATACAAATAGTCTTATTATAAGAGATTCTGTACCCAAAGACCACCAAAAAAAAAATTAGGAGATTTTTTTTAACCCTTGGTAGACTTCGTTGTGCTCAGTCTGTGAAGAAATTACATGGCTGTTGTGGTGTGTGGAGTATTGGTATTTAAATTGATCTGATCTGATGCGATCTATCAAAAGTCTTCTTGCCCAGAGGGGTTGCAGAGGTTGTGGGCTCCCATCCCTGGAAGTGCCCAAGGCCAGGTTGAATGGGGCTCGGAGCAACCTGAGATAGTGGAAGGTGTCCCTGTCCATGGCAGGGGGTGGCACTGGATGGGCTTTGAGGTCCCTCCAGCTCCACAGTGGAGTCTGTGCCCCACAGATCCAGAGGCAAGAGCTGGTTCCAGTGGGCTGACTGACAGGTGAAATAGGAACTTCTCAGCTAAATGTGAGAATTTTACTATTATTTTTCTTTTTTACTATTATTTTTCTTTCTTGCCAGCAAAAGTTGCTGATTTTCTGAATTCAAAGTCATCAGAGAGATTCTCCATTGTGTTTTTTAGTAAAGAGGAGGTATCTGTTGGGAATTTCTGTCTGGTAAATGTTGTTGTTGTTGGGTGCATTTAGGTTCCTCTTCTCCTTGTGTTGGATCAGAGACTCAGAGCCATTCCCACACTTCCAGTGGGAGCCCCGGCAGCGGGGGATCGGCTGTTGGAGCAGGGCTTGGCTTTCCTGGCAGTTACATTTCCTCCGAGTGAAAAGGGGTCAGGACACTCTTGCTCTTGCAGCGTTCAGCCGAGCTGAGTGCCCTGAGTGTTTGAGCTGATGGGAGGAGTTGAGAAGCCAGGATAAAATCCAGGAGATCTGTGGGCAGCGTGTTCAGCCGGAGCTGCAATCCCTGCTCTGACACGGGGCAGGGCAGGAGCTCCAGGCTGGGGCTCTCTCTGACCTCACAGAGTTTGCAAGCAGCTTTTTGGGCAAAAGTCTGTCTGTGTTTTCAGGAAAATCTTGAGGTCTCAAGGTTTTTCCCAATCCAAGAGGTTTTTCTCCGTGTAGCTCATGACCACTCCCCTCGCCCACCACCCCACTGCAGTAATTAGCTCTTTGCTGTGGTCTCAACAAAGAAACCAAGGAATTAATGGACTGTGAAAATACAAGTTGCTCTTTATTCCAAGACAGCTCTGGCTGCTCCAGAGCAGAGGGTCCCAGTCCTTGTCACGGCCACAGAGGGGCTTGGCAGTGCTGCTGGCCCTGCCCTGCCCTTGGGGCACAGCACCGTCACTCACTCTGGCCATCCAGGGGACACCTCGTTTTCCACTTTGTCACAGAATCCCAGACTGGTTTGGGTTGGAGGGACCTTAAACCTCATCCAGGTCCACCCCTGCCGTGGGCTGTGCTAAAATGAGGAAATCTCTGAAAGAGTCAGGAATTGGGTGAGCACAGAGCAGTTCAGGAGTGTATCCACCACTGCTTAAATCACCAGGCTGGAGACAAGACCTGGAGCACAGTGACAGCCCCTTCAAAGCCCAGGGCTTTGTTCCCAAGATTAGCATATTAGCAGAAATCACAATGTGAAAAGGTAATTCCCTCAGCCCCTTGCAGAACTCAATATATTCCTTGTCAGTCCTGAGCTGGGCATTCGGATGCTTTTCTGTAGCACTTCATGTATTTGGACTACAATTTCCCCTGATCCTCTGGCACCAGGAAAGCACCAGCTGCTGCTAAGGCCCAACTAATCTTCAAGGACAAGGAGAAAGTGATGTAAGGAGGGCCTGCAGCAACACCCCACATCCCCCTTCATCCCTCTCCCGGTGCCCATGGAAAATGTGTCGTTTTCCCCGCTGGCACTAGATGTCACAGTTTTTCCTCCTCAGCAGCACGAGGATCAGAAATAATCCACAGTCGCAGCTGTTTGCTGGAGCTTTGGCTGCAGCACCTTTCCTGGGTAGGTGGGAAGGTTTGGCATGGGGAAATTCAGGATGGCAGAGGGCTCCTGGAACGCTGCTCTGGTGGCTTTCCGGATTGCCAGAGGCGGAAAGGTGTAGCTAATGCATTTTATACTAGCACAGCTTAATCGTTGAGCTGCATGTTCTGCTTTGTCACCCCCTGTTCCTGCATTTTATGGCAGGCACAGGGAATTAAAACAGCAACAAGAGCTGCAGATTTCTTGGAGGGTTTTAAAATCCCCAAATCCAAGCCTTCCAGGAACAGAGATGGAAGCGGTGGCACAGTTTTATTCTCTATTTTCATATAGATGTTTGGACAGGTGTATGTAGGTCACGTAGACAGGAATGTTCTTACCAACAGTAAAGCTCCTGATGAAGGTTGTCTGTTGCTCTCTGTAATGTATCTTTACCCATCTGTAACTTCAGGAAGAATTTCTCCATGGAAAGGGTGGTCGGGCATTGGCAGGGGCTGCCCAGGGAGGTGCCGGAGTCCCCATCCCTGGAGGAGTCCAAGGAAGGACTGGACATGGCACTCAGGTCTGGGTGACAAGGTCGTGATCGGTCACAGGTTGGACCTGTGGTGATCTTGGAGGCGTTTTCCCACCTGGCTGGTCCTGGGATTGTGTGACACCTTTCCCTGAGCGCTTGGTCACGTCTCGTCCTGGAGCTGTTCCCTCCCATCGCTCAGATCGTGCCAACGTGCTTGGCTGGGCTGCCACGACCACGCTCGGGTTGCTGAGGGACACCTTTTCCAGAGCCAAGAAGGAATCCTGGGTTTTGGCACTCCACCCTTGTCAAGGCATGGAGCTGGAATGCCTCTGGCAAATCACGTGCATCCTGCCCTTTTCCTGGGAGCTGGTTCATGCTCCAGATAAAAACTTAAAAGCCCTGCACAGAGTAAGTGCAGAGAGTCGCTCTTTCAGATCTGAAGTTCCAGGCAACAGATTCAAATGATGAAATGCCAAATTTGCTACATCTGCACTGAGTAAATACCCACATTCAGCTTTCTAAATTTGGATTTTAATAGATAAGGATGAAGCCTGGCCTCTGGTCCCCAGGGTCAGCACCATCCTGCTGTGAGGGAAGTAGAATAAACCAATGCTGATCTCTTCTCTTCTCTCTGGTGCCCAGTGACAGGACCCGAGGGAACGGCTGGAGCTGTGCCAGGGGAGGGTTTAAGTTGGATATCAGGGAAAGGTTCTTCCCCCAGGGTGGTCAGGCACTGAACAGGCTCCCCAGGGAATGGTCAAGGCTGCCAGAGCTCCAGGAGTATTTGGACAAATCTTAGGGCAGGGTGGGATTATCGGGGTGTCTGTGCAGGGCCGGGAGCTGGATCGATGAGCTCTATGGATCCCTTCCAGCTCAGGTTATTCTGTGGTTCTGTTGGCTGTGCTTCTCCAGGAATTACAGACCCTGCCAGAAAGAGCCTGCAAAGCTCCCTCTCCCAGCAGCAGCTGCCGCTGGCGTTGGCTCCCCTCTGCTGGGAGCCTGCCGTGCTTCCCAGAGGGAGCCCGGGATCGGCTCCTTCCCCATTCCCCTCGGTGCCTGCTGTCAACAGCTCCGGCTGCCACCAGCAGTCAATTTGGAACTGCATCAGTGTGTGTATTACTGTTCCCATCGATAGTGCAATTAATGTTGAAGTCAATTTTGGTGTTAATTTTAGGCCATGATTAGTGTTGACACTGGGTGTCAAACGAGCGGCGTTTACGAGCGCGGGGAAGCGCCGTTCGTTAACGCGCCCGTTTTACTGGCTCTTAATGGTTCCATTAAGGCCAAGATGGAGTGGGAGAAGGTGTGTGTAAAATTACACATCTGAAACTTGGGTGTCATCTCTGCGTGTCTGCAATTCTGCAGGGCTGGGGCCGTTCAGGGAGCAAATGACAGCTGAGCACTGAATCCTAATCACAGTTTGGAGCATCAGAAATAATGATCACTTCTGATCGGGGCTTGTGAATAATTCATCCCCTTTGATTTTCACGTGCTGCCCACTGATACTTTTCAAACCAAATGTGTTCCTACAGGAGAATAATGGTCCCACTTCTTATGGAAATATCGGGGCACAAATCATTTTGCCAACATAAAAACAGTTAAATAAGATGGTTCCTGCTTTTATTTTTTCCTCCGCCTCTTCTTCCCTCCTGAGTGTGCTGGGAATGGAGCTGTGGCAGGAGCAGCACTTCCAAACTGTGCTGCCTCTTCAAAAGAGCCTGTTCCAAGGCCAGGGCTGCTCCCCATCACCTACTATTGCCTGCCAGTGCTCTTAGGTGATTAGCTCAGCCCAGCTAATTAACCTGGGAGCCCTCCAGTTTTTGGAGTGCTGCCGTTAACTTAAAAATCTCATTATTCCTTTTTTTTTCTGGAATAGAAAGCCATCCTCCACTGCCCATAAATTTCAACCGAATCTAGAAAATTCATTGCAAACAAAATTCCTTAGTTGTGCAGATCCCCGTGGCTTTTATTAGTGGGTAAATGGCACAAAACACACGATGAACTGGGGAGGCAAAAGACACCCAAGTTAATAGTGGTGCACTTTTATTTTTTTTTTTCCTTAAACTGCATAGGATTGCTCTGTATTTATGGAAGAGTTTGTGCCCTGGCTAGATTGTTTTCTGTTCTACTGGTGAGCACTGGCAAAAGGGACTTTATCGGTGTAGAGGGCACACAGTCTTGGGTTAGGGAGCTGTTCCAACACTTCTCTTACAATCTGAATTTTCTAAATAAGAAATGCCTTAAATTGGCCTGTTTCTTGTGCTGTCAAAAATCATCAAGCTGCTGAAAGTGAGGAAAATCTCTTACATGCTGGTGGGTGGGATGGACTGTGGGACCAGCCCTAGGACTCGCTGGACCATCACTGGTCCCTCAGTCCTGGCTGATGGGATCAGTGCGGCTGTAAGGAAGCAACCACTTAAGCAAAAACCTGTCAGTTAGTGGTAATTCTGTGCTGTTTTGGGAAAAGTTTATGGTGTATTTTGAAGAGAATGTTACCCCATTTCCCTGTGGGTTTCCGTCAGTGACTAAAGCTGTTTTTTGAGGTAATATCAGAAAGATTTGGGAAGTGCCCACTGAAGGTTTTTATTTATGAGGAATAAAAAAAGTCTTTAAATTATGGTAAAGAACTGAGCTCAGTAGTTGCTGGGGTACAGATGGACATCCCTGCATCCCTGATTTCCTAGAGGCTGATCTTGGAGCCTTTAACTTTGCATTTGCAGACTTTTTAAACCTGCTGTTTCTAATCACAAACTTGCCACAGTCCAGAGTGAGAGCAGAGACTCAAAATCCAGCCCCTGGCATCGCTTTTCCTCCAACAGTCAGCTCAGAAGGACAAAACTTATTTTCTCCCTTTTTTTCACCACAATTCTTCGTCTGCTATGGAAGTCCAAGAGCAAATGTCCAAGGAATGCCTCTGGCTGTGTTTAGGATCAGTCAGGTTCCTCTCCCAGCCTCTGGGCTGGTTGTCTGTGTGTGCCCTGGTCTCTGTGCCGGACCCACACCTGCATCCACTTGTTAAAACAGCATTGTAAGTTTTTCCTTTAATTTGGCAGCAGTACTGGTATTTTAGCAAAACATCCTGCTGACTTTTAGGGATTTTTGCTCCCTTCTTTGAAGCTGCTGCAGCATCTCTCTGTTCTAAACCCTGCAGTTGGATGCTGAGGTGGAACTGTAAATCTGCAAATATTCAGAGGCAAACAAATTATTCCCTTTCAGCTTGTCAGAGTAGGAGCTGAGGAATCCAAGGAGAAGGTGAACTGAAACACTCTGTTAACTTGCAATCTCAGCTCTTGGAAGGGGAGGTGTAAGGAAGGATCTGCCAGTAGCTGGCTGTAATATTTTTGGATTGCTGCCTGCTTTACTTCCAATGACCCTTTGATTAATTCCTCTGCCTCTTTATTTTTTTTAATGAGCCTATTATGGCATATCTTATTGCAGATGCTGATTGGATCTGGGCTGTGTATTGTGCCATTTGGATGTGGATTAAATGGCACAGATCTATCTGCTGCTTCTCCCCTCTCCCCCTCCTGCTTTAGTTCATCATGTTCAGAATTCCGAGGCTCCACAATGAGAGTCGCAGCCCTCCTGATTGCAGAGGATGTGCAATCGGCTTGAGGAATGTGTACTCAGAGCTTATGATCCCTGGGCAAGCGGAGACTGGGTGATGCATGTGGCTTTCAAGGGACGCTGCTATTCCCATCCGTTAATGGCATTCCAGGCTGGCCGGCTCCCGGAGCGCTGCCTGAGGGATGGGGCAGGCAGGGGAGAGATGCTGCTGATCCTCCAGGAGATGGGCCAGGAGAGATCATCCCGTGGTTTTTGAAAAGGGAAAATACGCAGCGAAAAGCATTGCTTATCCGCGCAGGTTTGGGAAGGAGCTGCTGTGAGAGTAGGGAAGGGATGAAGAAATGAAAGGAAGGGGGGAAAATTTGAGATAGTAATGAAATGAAAAGGTGGTTAAAATGAGGGTTGGGTGAGGGTGACCAGATTGTGGGGTCATACCTGGGAAGCCTGAGCAGGTGGTCAGGAATCCTGTGCAGCAGCACAGCCCTCCTCACCCTGGGGACACAGGGAATAAATACCCTGCTCCCTGAGAGAGGGATGTGGGCAGAACGTGTGATAAATCCCTGAATGGGGAGAGGGAAAAGCAGCGTGAGTGTCCTGGTGGGAAGAGAGCAGTGGAGAATGTGCTCTGAGGAATGTGGGAAGGATCAAGAGCTTCCAGCTGCGCTCCGCGCTGGCAGAGCTGCTGTTACCCACGTTCCCCAGGAAAATATGCCAAGTCCAAGAGAATCCAAGAGGCCATTTCCTCGAGTAAGAGAGATGATCTCTGTGTCACTCCCTCCTTTCCCACCTTGAAGACACAGCATTTACTTTTCGCCGTTCTCTGCTCTTGGGCTGCAGATTGGCATGGTGGCCTGGAAGATGACTCTGAAGACGCCGGAGTATCCGGAGGGCCGGGATATCATTGTCATTGGCAATGACATCACCTACAGAATCGGCTCCTTCGGGCCTCAGGAGGACGTGCTGTTCCTGAGGGCGTCCGAGCTGGCGCGGGCGCAGGGCATTCCCCGCATCTACGTGGCTGCCAACAGCGGGGCCAGGATCGGCTTGGCCGAGGAGATCCGGCACATGTTCCACGTGGCTTGGGAAGACCCAGACAACCCATACAAGGTGAGGGGGCACAGGAACCGGGGGGAAACTCTGCAGCAGCCCACAAGAGTCTTATTTTGGCACCACCTCTTCTAATAGAGGGGAGGGTAAGCATTTGCCAGACTGTCACCTCCAAAGTTCTCCTTGGTATTGGCTCTGGAACACTGGAAGTGCTCAAGGCTAAGCTGGATGGGGCTGGGAGCAACCTGGTCCTTTCTAACCCAAACCATTCCATGATAGGATTTTACGATCTCCCAGGCAGCAGATTGGCATCCAGAAGGAGTTAGTGCTAAATATTGCACCATTCCCAGCTTTCACTGGCCTCAGCTGCATCTCCAGTGTTGAGAGAATGTTCTTATCACTCTGTGGAATTAAATTCTGCCCTTGTGAAGGTTTTGTTTTGGAAGGGACTACAGGTGGGATTGGGGTGAATGAACTGTTTTTCCCTGCAGGGATACAAATACTTGTACCTGACGCCTCAAGACTATAAGAAAGTCAGTGCCCTGAACTCTGTTCACTGTGAACACGTGGAGGAAAATGGAGAGTCCAGGTAGGAATGAAAAGCTTCCTGTTAGTCCTTGAGCGATGCATGGCATGTCCTTGTCCTCAGCTGGGGCATTCCTTAGGATCCAGGTGCGTGGGAAGCCAAAGCTCTGTGTGGTCAGGGCAGGGAACAGGGAGTTCAGGGTCGTACCTTGTTGATCCCCCGACCTCCAGTCATGGCTGAGGGTCCTGCAGTGAGTGATGAGGATGTTTTCAGGATTAAACCAACGCCTGGCAGGCTCTGGAAGCACCCAAGAGGGTGCTGGGTGTGGGGGTGAGAGCGTGCCTGTGTGAGCTGGGGGCTCTTCAGGGAGGCTCTGAAGCTCATGCTCAAGTCCTCAGCTTAGCAAGGGCCTGGTGGGAAAGCTGGGAGCCAGTCTGAGAGCACGGGGTGAGAAAGGGCTGGGCAGGGGATGGAGGCATGGAAGAAGGAAGTGAAGAAAAGGTAAGAGCCTCATTGTAATCCTTGTTCTTTTCCCTTTTGTCTGCATTCCCTTCCTTTCTTGCCCTTTTTCCTATAATCAGCCTGCTCCTCACGTCCTGTGGGAATGACAGGACACTTTTCCCAGTCCTTCCTCTCCCTTGGCATTTCCCCTTGCAGTGCTGCTCCGGTGGGAGCGTTCCGTGGTGCTGCAGGATGAGCCCTGCACAGCTCCTGCCCGGCCTTTATGCACATTTCTCCTTGGAACCTTAATGATATTTAGTCACTTCTCATTTTCTTCCTAGCAAACTGATTCAGCAAACCAGTGGACCTTGTGACTCAAAGGCTGTCTGTGTCTCCCTCAGGTACAAGATAACGGATATTATCGGGAAGGAGGATGGACTCGGAGTAGAGAACCTCAGAGGATCTGGCATGATTGCTGGAGAATCATCTTTAGCCTATGATAGTGTTATCACCATCAGCTTGGTAATCCCCCACTGCTTTCTATTCTTCAAATGTATTGTCTGTTTCAGCTAAAAATCCTGTGATGATATCCCAAACATCCATCTGGGATCAGCCTTCTGGCTGATGGAAATGGGCTCCTGTAGGCTTTGAGCAATGCTCCTGGCACCAGTGCAGGGCTGGGTCCCCTCCACACTCAATTTAAAACACTTCAGGCATTTGGCCTCGTATTTGCTCAGTCTGAAAGTTGCTTCTTCTCTTTTTTTTTTTTATTTAATAAATTTATGTTCAGATCCTGTTTTTACAAAATAACGGATTCTGGAATTTTCCAGCAAGAGTAGATTTTATGGCCTTGTACTACAGACACACCTAGTTTTATCTCAATGTTTGAATCAATAGGTTGGGGCTGTGTGGAGAGACAGAAATCAATGCCATTGCTTTTTTTTTTTTCCCTTTCTTTTTCCTTTTTTTCCAGGTCACATGTCGGGCAATCGGGATTGGGGCCTACATCGTCCGGCTGGGCCAGAGAACCATCCAGGTGGAGAACTCCCACATCATCCTCACTGGCTCTGGGGCCCTCAACAAAGTAAGTCCTTACATTTCAGTCCTCAGAGCTCTCAGGGTGGAGCTGGGGTTTGTCATGGAATCCCGGAATGGTTTGGGTTGGAAGGACGTTGATGGAGGAGAAGCAGCTTGTAACAGAGGTTGTGGACACGGATTTGAATACCAGGAGTGGAGCAGCCCAGGCAATGCCTTCCCCCACCCACTGGGTGCTGGGAGGGGAAATGGGGCTGTTCCCAGAGTGTGGAAGTCCGTGGGCCAGAACCACCTGAGCTCCCAGTCACGCACAGCATCGTGTTAGTTCTGGGGAGCACTGCACCCGAGGAGCTTGGATGCTGATTTTCCAGGCTGGGAACGAGATTTCCTGCTGGAAATCTCGGCTGTGGGGACAGGAGGAATAACTGGGGCTGTTACAAAGAAAACTTAACAGCTTCACTACTAAAGTGGCTCTGTTTTTCCCCACTCCAGAGGTAGATTTTCTCCCTTGCTGCCCCAAGCCCATTAATCCCACAGCCTCCAGCTCCTTGCCTGGTGCAGACACGGCTCCCAGCCCACTCTGCTCCCATCCCTCTCCCTGAGGGCTTTGTTTCCCTGGAGTTGGGGCCATGTGCTGCACGTGCCCTTCCCCATCGAGCAGCTTTGTTCTCAGGCACTCTCAGCACCTGGGGTGGCTGTGCTCCATGGCAAGCTGTGTTTCCAGGAGTGCCTGCCTGACAATGGGAGATAAAGGAAAACAGGCTCTTGTTGAATTATTCCTCTGAATAAAGGGGGCTCTGCAGAAAATGAAGCATTGATCCTATCAACTCTAGGCTGCAGCACCCTCAGTTAGATCTCTTACACACATCACACACACCTGCATCAATGGGAGGAAAAGAGGCATTTGAAGATCCAGCCTTTAAAAAGAAATTGAGTCAGTTTAGTGCTTGCTGGAGTGCAGTGAGTTGCCTGGTTCCAGCTGTCACTTGCTGGGGATCGGGGCCCTGCAGAGTTTCCCAGATGGCAGGGCCAGGCTGTTCCGTTCTCCCCCTCTTCCCAGGTTTAACTGCACTCCCTGCCCGTGGAGTCAGTGGTTGCTTTCACAGGACCGGATTAATCTCACTAAATTTTAGGCACTTAAAAATTAAGGTTATGGACTAAATGAAGCACCTGACATCTATCAGCAGGCGTAGGCAGAAGGAGCTGCTTTCTGGGGGCAATTTATCCCATCCTGAGAATTTCGGTGGGCTGAATAATCCCATGTGTCCTTTCCCCTCCTCCTTGCTCTGTTGGGATGTTTGGATGTTTGTGTCAGCTCTGAACCTCTACCTGCCTAAAGGTGAGGGAGGAACCTGTTGCATCCTATCCAGCTTTCCCAGCAAGACCCAACAATGTTTGCCTGTCCTCGAACAGTGGGAGCCCTCACTCACTCCTGGGTGTGTGTGATGTGTCTGCTGCTTCATCTGACCTTCAGGTACCAGTCCCTGCAGTTCTGCTCAGGACTTCTTAGAGGGATCCAGCTGTGGTTGTGTCCCAGAAGTGTGTTTGAAGTAGGGAACTGGCTGGCCTGGAATGTCCAGGCTCAGTCTGGCTGATCCTCTGGAGGATGTGAAGCAAGGAGTGAATGCTGATCCATTGGCATCCTCCTGCCGTGGAGTCTGGATTGACTTCAGACTTACCCTGTGCTCCCTGAAACCTGTCAAACCCTTGTCCCTTGGATTTAGAGGGCCAGTTTGAATTTTTTGAGGCCAGAGGTCAGGTCACTGCCAGCCAGGGGCCCGTTCTGCAAAGCCTCCCCTTGCAGGAGTGCAGAGGCTCTTTGGGTGTGGTATATGATGTGTTCCTGCTCATTCCCAGGAATGAGACTCCAGAAGGGGAAACCTGCTGTAGGTGTTGTGCGTGGAGTGAGTCAGTCTGGGTGCTGCTCGTTCCCTGGAGTCAGGGCTGGCAGGGGCTTTGGGAGAGATCGGGGCTGAAACAGAGATAAATACATGGAAACTGCCACCTTCAGCTCTTCCCAGTTAGGTGCCAGAGATCTGGGAGAGTTTTCCCATTGCTGACTTTTACACATACGTGTTCCTAGAGGATGCAGGACCAAGCTGACACTTCTTGTGTCTGCAAACACATCTCCAAAATGTCTCCTCTCTGCCAGCAGAATGTGCAGCACAAAACTGTTTCTGCAGCAGTGGAGACGATTGGGCTTTCAGAGAGCAGGCAGGGTTTTCTGGGAAGTTGTTTAATTTTATTTTGTTCCCTGTGAAATGCTGGATTCTTTCTAATTTACGAAGGGAGCAGAGGGGAATGGTGACAAACATTATGTGCAAGCCACAGCCGTTGCCGGTTTTGTTCATTACCGTTGTGTAAAAGCAGCCCGAGGGCTGAGGTGCAGAGGGAAAGGTCCGGCTGCCCGAGCCCCAGGGTGACCTCTGGCTCGGACCACGAGCTCAAGGTCGGTGCCGTTTGTTGGGTTCGGGCCTTGGCCGCTCGCGAGGAGCGCGGAGGCTGAGGGGCTCTGCAGCCCCTTCCCTGGCAGGGCTGGCACCAGGGCCCCCACCTTTCCCTGCGCCCTGCGGAGCTTTCCCTTTGTCCTGGGGACCGGGCCCGGGGAAGGTGCGATGGGAGCCGGGGCCGCCTTCAGCCGGGCCCCTTTTGTCTCCCCAGTGCGTTTCAGCAGGGGGTGGAGAGGTGGAAATGCCATTTCCTTGCTCTCGGTGAGCGTGTGCCGAGCCCGCTGACCCCCCTGCAAATTGAAATAATGATAATGCGCGTCTCCTGACTGCATCAAAGTATCAGCACATCAAAAGCCAGGAGGCATGAAATGCAAATGATAAAGTGAAAGCAGATGGATTGTGCATGATCGCCTGATGCCCAATGAATTTTAAAAGATGCTGGTTCACATGGGGAGAGGGGCTGAAATAAACACGTTATCCCTGCAATTTTTTTTCTTTTTTTTTTCTTTTTTTTTTTTTTTTTGTTCTTGCTGCTCACTCCTGACAATATTTTTTCACACTTCAGCGAGCAGCCACTCCATCTCCCTCCCTCCCTTCCCTCTCTTTCTCTCCCTCTCTCTCTGTCGCTGTCTCTACCTCACACACGTCTCGGGTCATGTCGCCGCAGCTCCGGTGGAAATAATAAGATATAAACCACGAGGTTGTTATTTGCATAGAAATAGCATGGAGCCCCAGGCAGCATGGGAGAAGGACACAGAGATCATTTGTCTAAAATTTTAATGAAAACTTTTGCTGAGGCAGAGATTTTTTTGGTTTTTTTTTTCTAACTTCCCCTGCCTCCCCCTTCTTCCACCCCCAAACCTTCCTCCTCCTCCTCCCTCACTCCCTTCCCTCATCATAATCTGAGCACGGGGTGATTTCAGATGTGACGTGCTGTGTCCTGCGCCAACACCTGCATTTCCATGGGTTTTCTTTTTAATGGAAGTAAGACCAAAGAGCCCGGCATTCCCAATTCCTGCCTTGCTTATGTGCTTCAAGCTTCCAGGGCTACATTCCATTTCAGTCCTCCCAAAGATGTTCCAGAGTCTGCTGCTGACCTATTTTTAATCAGTTTGCTCCTCCTTGTCTTTTGTGTTTAAAAGAAATCCCGTCTTGGAGACTGTTGTGCTAATGGAAACAAATAGTGCCTTTCAGTCACACTTTCCTGCAGATACCTGTTCTGGGCTTCTCCTGAGGGAAGCCAGGTGTAGCTGAGACTTTCAGGAACTGCTCCAAGCAGGATTCACATCAGTTTGTTGTGTAGATGTCCAGCCAGGCTCTCAAACAGTTCCTCTTGTGATGGCGATGAAGAGCTGCCCCAAAGCTGTTGTCCCTTCTGGAGCTGATGGAATTCTGACCCGCACTGGTTTGTTTCCTCTCCCTCCTGTTTTAGCTTTATTTTCCCCCAAACTCTCTGGTCTTCACTTGCCTGAATCATCAGGCCCTCAGCCTGTGCTCCCCATGGTTTGCTCAGAGCATCCAAGAGTGCCAAGGATGAGCTGGACAAATCCCACCTGCCAGGAATCTGTGCAGGGAGAGGGGAAGGGAAGATGAGGAGTCAGAAACTAAACCATGAAACACTCAAGGCATGGTTCAGCACTTTGGGCTTCATTTCCCATCCTGCAGCCAGCCACCTGCCTGGTCGTGGGGTGACGTTTTTGACCAGAATGGGTCAAAAGAAAGGTGTTGTTTGGTCTTGTTGGATTCCTTTGTATGAGGCTAGAAGAGAATATTTTTGTATTTTCGATTCAGTCCTGAACTGTGCTGCAGAACTTTTTGGATGCTCTGGGATTCACATAACAGGATGAGACAACAGGTCAGGGGGCTGTGCCCATGTGAGAGAGGTCTGGGCAGCTCTGAGGCTCCCTGGAGGAGCTCAGGGAGGAACAGGAGGCTCACGCTGGCTGGGGAGTGATTGCCAAGATAATATTTACCCTTCAATTTCACAATCTGCAAAAATAAATAAAAGCCCTGTGAGACTGATGCTGTTTGGGGTTTNTTTTTTTTTTTTTTTTTTTTTTTTGTGATTCAAGGCAGGGATAGCTCAGTATCTGCTCAAGATGACTCCAGTCTTGGGATTAGATCAAAGCAATCATGTGAGAGCAATCATGTGAGTTAGAACAGCAAGTGCCAGCCCTGTCATTCAAAGAAGCATTATAATTATTAATGCATGATATGAATCTTTCTGTAGTGGCACAGCAGGACTATTAGGAAGATCCGTATGGGTGCAGGGTGTTGGAGAATGCTAAGCAAGGAGGGGTGGGAGGTGTCAACCAGAAATCAACACCCACCAGCATCAAGTGTTGGTTCCTTGTGTGGAGCTGCCCAAGGTTTTCCCACTCTTGGGAAGCAGGACAGGCCCCTCTGCCCTGCCCTGGGTGGCTGTGGCAGTGGAGGGGGTGAGAACAAGGGTGCTCTCCTGGTGGAGGTGGGCTTCTGCAGCTCCCAGGGCTGCCCCAGGAGCGTGGTGCTGTTGGAGGTGTCCCTGACGTGGTCCCTGTGGCCCAGACCCAGCAGGGCCAGGCCCATTCCGTTCTTCCCCTGCCAGTGAGGGGCTGGAGGTGCTGGAGGCGTGTGGTTGGTGGCACTGCTGGTGACACACAGGGCCTTGCTCTGTGTGCAGCAGTGGATGCAAGCAGGATGGATGCCTGGCCTCAGTGCAAATAAACAACCACCACCCTCCATCGCTGCATTTCCGTTTTAATTGCCTTTCTTTAAGTGGTGATATTTGTGTATTGTTCCCATTAGAGACAATTTACGTTCCAGGCATGGCATTATCAGTCCCTTGATGTTTGCTTAGGGAAGAAAGTCTAATAGATCTCTGTTGACTTTTTTTATTCTCCCTCCTTCTATCATTTTTAATACTGATCTTGCTCAGTTTATCTGTGGGTGGGGGCTCTGTGTGTGTTTAATTCTGCTAAACAGGAGTTTAACATCGTGGCCCATATTCTGCCTGTCCAAATCTCTTCCCCAGGACTGTATTCCAGCTCCTGGGGATCCTGCAGGGTATGTTCTTACTGGAGCATTAACTCTGCTCCCTGATACTCCACAGGAGCTGAACTTTTCAAACATATCTGAGAATTATTGGTCCTGACCACCCCTCCTGGGGTGTCCCCAGGAGGACATGGGGGTGACCTGCCTGGGGTCTCTTCTGGAGAAATTCCCTGTGATTCTGGACACAGGATGGGGACTATAGGAACAGCACTGGAGAATTGCAGCATTCCTCATGACTAAACCTGAACTCACACTGGGAAGTGGACAGAGTTTCACTGTCCTGGTGAAAGAGGTCCCTGCACTGCCCCAGGGGTCTCTGAGTGACAGGGCTCTCTGGGGTCCAGAAGGTGACAAAGGAAATGGCCAAGAGCTTTAAGTTGGAGACAACCATTAATATTGTTTATGGGGTTCCGATCTAGATGAGGGAACCCCTGGCTGAGACAGGTGGGATTTATGGGTGTTGGCACCATGTAGAATAGGGGCTGTAATTTTAGTTTGCAAAGTCTATTGAGTCCTTTTGATTTACCACTGGCTGAGGGAGTGACCTTGAGCAAAACACACGCAGGGAGAGGAGAGAGGGGCACGAGGGTTTTGACAAGACATTTTTCATTTGGAAATGCCACTTCACTGAAACTGGGGCTCTTCAGGAAAAAGTATCAGTTTGGATGAGCTTCTCCTTTGGAATTTTTTGGGTCAAATGAAAAGTTGTTCCGTTTTTATTTCCCGACTGACTTTTCTTCCCAAATTAATTTTTATTTTTAATATGTACCACAACTATTTTAGAGGTCATTTGGAACCTGTCTGATCTCAAGTTTATAATCCAGGTCTCGAGATTGCAAAACTTGATTTTTCTGCTGCAACCCAGAAATTCTCCAAAATCCTCCTCAGTAACCACAAGGTGGAAAAACCTTCCCACCAAAAGTGTGTGATGCTGCAAACAGAGAGGATCTCTTGTGTGTGTGACCAGCTGTGGAGCCCTGCTCCCCCTGCATCTGTGAGGAGTGCTGGGATCTCCAGGCAGGAGCTGTGTGCACCTGGATGCACCTTGCCCTGCTCCCTGCCAGGTGAAGTGCAATTGCCTTTTCCCCCTTCCCCCTCTGATCTCACCAAATGAAGGCAGGGAAAGTCTCCACCAGCAGGACCTGCCTGTGGATTTGCAGTCAGGAGCCATCCCCAATAACCATCAGGCTGTCAGCTCCCCACCTCCCCCCAGCTCCCACCTCCCCCATCACTCACCAAAGGGAAAAAAGAGCCGGAGCCGCGGCTTGAAATATATCATGCAATAGTGTATCATGAATTTCTTGTGAATCACATTGGAGAAGCAGGTTTATTTATTTCCGAGACTCTAAATCAATACAAAGTAGGTCTCTTAGTTCTGAAGCTGGGATGGAGTGGGAAAAAATGAGCCCATTGTACTCTTAAAACTTTGGGGAAAGGAGATGACAGCTATATAATTCCATTTACCAGGCACTAGGGGCTTTAATGTGAAGGTGACAGGGAGCTCTTTGTGCATTTAGAGCACCATATCTTCTAAATAAAAGATCTGTAGACTTGATAGTGGAGTATAGCTCTGCCTTTAATAATCTCCAAGCATTAGACCGAGCCAATCTGTTCCCAAGTCAGAAGGGTCCCCCACCGAACGCTCGTAAATTAGAAGTGCAGGAACTGCATGGATTCAGGGATTAGGGATGCAAGAAGGGCAGAGAGGAGCTGTCTGTGCTCCCACTGCCAGGCACTGGGGCTGTGCATTCGGGAGGGCTCTGTGCTCAGCTGGGCTCTCTTCCCTCTTGCTGCTTTTCCCCCTCTAATACGTGGTCCGTGTGGGGGAAGAGCTGGAAATGAGCTCTGAACTCTGTCGAGGCTGGGCTGCACATAATAGCAGTCAGGTTTGAAGTTCCTACGTTGTGTTCCTACATTTTTTCTGATGAGACATTCATTCCCATCATTTCTGCCTGTTTATGAAAAATAGGCTATTTATAGGACGTGCATATGCCTCTTCTGCTTCATGTTTCTGGCAGACAATATAAATTGTGGGATGGGAATTGCAATTATTGAAATTATTTGGATAAAAATCTGGCACTTATATTTGATATAAACACATGATATGCTCGGAATAATAGCAGCACTTATGTTACATAATGATTCCTATTCAAGCCCTCCAAGCTGTCATGTTTTCAGATCTTTCATCCTGGGTGAAACAGATGAGCCAGCCCAGCCCTCAGCCGGCCCAGCTTTGCAGGGAATGTCCCAACTCTCCAGCAGCTCAGGTTCTGAGAGGAGAAAGCAGCTGCTCAGCATGGGTTGGAGTACTAAAATATTCTTAATGTGCACATGATGGGCCTATAAACCTGTTGAGGACTATCCTTTAGAGGCTTTAGAATCCTGGCTCTGCTTGTTTGCCAAAAGATCCCCTGAAATAACAAGAAATGTGATTTCTTAATGGATTTTTGGAAGATCACATGAACTCAGTGTTGGCAACACTGCCCAAGTACTTTGGAATGTTTTGGGAGTCTTCTCCAGGGCAACAAATGACAGGACAAGAGGGAACAGCCTCAAGCTCTGCCAGGGGAGGTTCAGGTTGGACATGAGGAAGAATTCCTTCACAGAAAGAGTTTGAGGTCCCTTTCCCCCCAGACCTTTCTAGGATTCCATGGTCCTCCTGAGCCCCCTGAGTGCCCGGTGCCAATCCGGGCATGGAGCAGCTCACTCAGGCTGTGCCGAGAGCGGGGCTGATCCGGAGCTCAGGTGTCCTCCCTCTCCTCACCTGCACAGGTGCTCACCTGAGCACATCCAGCTGGTCTCATCCGGTGTCACCTCATCTCCTGAGAGCAGCTTTTCCTGCAGCTGGGCCCCCCTGCCCCGGCCGCAGCGGCTCCGGGCGCTGCTGGCTCCATCCCGCGCCGGGATCTCCTGCCCGCCCCAGGCTCGGCTGGAGCGCTCTGGAGAAGGAGCCGGGTGTTTATCTTGATCTCCAAAAAGGGATTTAAGGGCGAGAGCAGCGGTATATTAGGCTGTTTCATTGCCTGTCAGCAGTGCTAAACCTGAGCTGTCTGCAGTGTCTCCAGATAAGCAGGAGCAGAGGCCCATTTTGCATGTACATACGTTTGCATTAGTTTGGAGAGGGGGAGTTTAAATCCTCTTTATTTTTATTTTCCTCTGTGGGAAGCGTTTAGCTAGGCTTGTGCCTGGCATCTGGAGGCCCGGGCTTTTCTTATCCTTGAACCTAAATCTGTGCTGCTGTCTTCTCTACCATGGCTTTGCTTGGCGCTGATTTTGTTAGAGGAGGAGGAAGATGTTTGAGCTCAGAAGGGAGACCCAGGAACATCCCTGTGCTAAAACACACAGGCTGAATTCTATAGTTTGGGGTTAGCTTTGTAACATCTGTGCCTCCGTTTCTTCAGTGCATAAACATTGGCTGGCATCTGCCAGCTCCTCTGTCCCCAAAATGAGCTGTGCTGGGTGTTTGGGGGAGGCCAGGCTGCTCATGTGTGTTTGAGGGGCTTTTTCAGATCCAAATGAAGCAGGTGTGTAATGTCCTCTGTCTGTTAGAAAGACTCAACCCATAAAAATAACAAACGGCGTGTATTTGCTAGAATGTCAAAGTTATGAGTTTATTTTGTAATGATGTGCTCCTGCCTTCATGAGGTAAACTGGCCGTGGCAGAGGTGTTATTAGTAATATGGAGTCAGTGGAGCAGAAAGCCGAGTGACCGAGAGATCAGTGTATCAGTCAGGGAGAGGGCAAATGGGAAGAGACAGCAGGAGAATGAGAAAAGAGCTCTGCTGCCCAGGCTCAGATTAGAGATGGAGCCGTGCAAGGGAATGAGGAGCCCCAGCCTGCTTCTGGCCAGCCTCTCCAAGGAGCTGCTGGGCCTTTGTCTGGGTTTTTTCCCCAGTTATAGATTTAAATGGATCCACCCCACAGTTTTCTTGGAGCAATTTGGGATGAGTGAGCTGAGCTGGGCTCAGCACTCAGAGGCTTTGGTCACGCTGCTGCTTTGGGAAGGCAAGTGGGAGAACTGCCTCAGTTTCCCCACTGGTATCATTCTCCTTGGGGATTGTAGAATCCAGAATTGTTTGGGCTGGGAGGAACCTTAAAGATCCAATTCCACCCCCCCGCCATGGGCAGGGACAGCTTCCAGAATCCCAGGTTTCTCCAAGCCCCATTCAGCCTGGCCTTGGACACTTCCAGGGATCCAGGGGCAGCCACAGCTTCTCTGGGTACCCTGGGCCAGGGCCTCCCCACCCTCCCAGGGAAGAATTTCTTCCCAGTATCCGATCCAGCCCTGCCCTGTGCTCTCTAGGGATCAGTGTTCATCAGCTCTTGCCTGCGCACAGGTCTTGGGAAGCTGTGTTGGGAGAGGTTTGCTCCATCCTTTTCATTTCCCAGTGACGCAGAGGTGCTGCAGGGATGGGTTTGTGTGTACCTCCTTAGCCAGCACCTCCTGCTCACATCCCAGCACTGATGGCTTTCCTGTTTGTCTTTCCCCAGGTGCTTGGACGGGAAGTTTACACCTCCAACAACCAGCTGGGAGGGATCCAGATCATGCACAACAACGGGGTGACACATGACACGGTCTGTGATGACTTTGAAGGAGTTTATACCATTCTGCAGTGGCTTTCCTACATGCCAAAGGTAATTCCTGCCTGCAGGGGTCCAAGGTGCCACTGTTTGCTTTGTTTGCAGAGTTTTGAGAAAAGGGGCTCTCACGTCTTTCAATATTTTCCTTTTTCCCTTAGAATATACACAGCTCTGTGCCCATCCTGAAAGCCAAGGATCCTATAGACAGAACCATTGACTTTGTTCCCACCAAGACCCCCTACGATCCTCGCTGGATGCTGGCTGGACGCCCCAACCCAAGTATGGCCAGGAGATGCAGCAACTCATCTTGTTTCAAGGCTGTTTGCCAGATGTCTGCAACCCAAATATATCCCAGAACCTGTAAAATAATTAGTTCTAAGCAATATGGATCTAATATATAAATATTTACATATAATAATTTTCATATATAATACTATTTATACACGGTGTCTAAAAGTAGCACTTAAATACTGAGTGCTCAAGGACACCTACAATTAATATTTTTATAGATTATATATTTACCTAGAATAGTTACTTTTATTGATTTAGGGGAAATTCCATCCACAGAGGGTCTGTATGTTGAAGGAATCCCAATATTCCTGCAGATCTTGGGGAGTTGTTGTGTTGGCACTGCTGGGGTTGTGCAGCCTTGTGTGGGTACAAGCTGCAAGCTGGGTGACCATTGCTCCTGCTGTTATTAATGAGTTTGGGGGGCTAAAATGAGATTTGTGATAAACTAAGTTTTCTGCTTTTGGATAATATTTTTTCATCATCTCTCAAGCAATTCATCCAGCTGTCTGGGCGCCGCAAACGCCGGCTCCCAAATCGAGTGACTTCAGATTTTAATTTAGTGGAAGCGTTAAGGAAAGCAGATGATTCCCTGTGATAAGTTAAAGCAGATATCTCCTAGGTGAAAAGTTAAAGCCATTTATTAGAGGAGATATTGCCGTGATATTCTTCAAACTGACGCCCGACACGAGGCCAGAATCTAAACGATCAGCTTTGGGCTCGCGATAAAGAGATAATTCTGAAATGGATGGTCACATTTTACAGTGGGGCCACAGAGGCAAGGAATGTAGAACACAGTAATTACAAGTTTGGGCTTGATAAAACACTCTCCATCCTGTTTAAGTCAGCAGAGGTTAGTGTGCTCGGATCTCCACTTTTTAATTGGTTTTGGACTTGGGTTTGCAGAAGCAGAGGTGCTTGTTCAGAGGAGAGAGTTCCTCGGGAGCTCTGTGCCCAGGGGTGAAGCTGGGAGGGATTTGGGGTTTTGGGGGCATTTTTTGTGGGTTATTTTTATGCAGAGCTTCCCAAAGCCCCAGTGCAAAGCACACCCCCAGAGAGTTGTGATTTCTGTGATTGTCTCTTAAAATATAGTTGAAATTTTCATATTTAGTTCCTGGGTTTCTCCAGCATTCCTTCTTTCAAGGAAAGATTAGGTAGGATCAAGAGAAGAATATGAGAGAAGTTTTAAAATAGAAATAGGTGTTTTGAAAACCTTCTTTAATGACTTCACTGTCTTTTGACAAATGTTTGTAGTCTTGAAAAAAGCAGAGTTATTTATTTAAAAGCATGGGAAGTCCCTGTGCTCTCCGAACCCCATCGTTTAACAATAAATGATGCTTTTGCTGATAAATTGCTGTCTTTATGCAGACTAGGAAATGAAATAAGACGTGATGGCTGAAGGCAGACAAATGCTCAGCTGTCTAATGTTCCCTTGTATTGTCATCTATTTAAAATTAAATAAATAAAAAGACAGTGCCATGTTCTCCAGTTGGCATTTTTAAGCAAGTTTGAGTTGCTGCTTTGGTACTCTGTTTTCGTTCTTCCCTCTCTCCTTCCTCCTTTGATGTTTCCCTTTTTTCCCTTCCCTTTAGATCAGAAAGGGCAGTGGCTGAGTGGGTTCTTCGACCATGGCTCGTTCATGGAGATCATGCAGCCCTGGGCACAGACAGTCGTGGTGGGGAGAGCCAGGTGAGTTCTGAGAGGTCTTTTAGACAGTTGTGGAAATCAAGTTTGGGTTATGCTTTGCATTTCTCTAGGGCACAACACCCCTGTGATTATTTCTCTCTCTCTCCATGTGTATATATATCTATCTAATAGAAAGAGTTGGGAAGAAAGAGATGAGATGACCTTTAAGGTCTCTTCCAACCCATTCCATGGCTCTATAATTCTATAATTTAAAGGCTTCCAGGCTAAGCAGTGTGCCAGGGGTGGAAATCAATGATTTGGCAAAGCCAGAAGCTCTCTGTCCATGCTCAGCTTCACTTGCAGTTCCTTTCTCCTGACAAATTCCGAGTGGCTTTGGACTCTCACACAGCAGGGATATATGACACAAATGAAACAGACTCCTTCCAAAAGCAGTGGCACTTTGGAAAAAACAAATATGAATGTATTCTTCTGGGATTGTTACTGTAAGTGCTGCCAAAACTCATCTCTTGTATGTATGTTTGGAATATGTGTGCTGTTGGCTGTAAATTGTCTTTTATTATTCTATGGCAACTTGTCCAGGGACACACTATAAAACAAGATGTAGCATCTTCATGTGCTAGCCTGATAAAATTTATATGAAGTATTATGGAAAACAGAAGTTGTTTTGAGCTGTTTTCAAGTTCAATAAATAACTGTAATACTTGGATAAAGATGTTCTTTATTAGGTCACATGGGCCCTAATACAGAAGTTATAAGTTACCGATTTAAGACGGCTTCTGCAATTACGGGGTTCCAGCAGACCCTTAATCATAGGGAATGGGGATATTTCCAGCCCCTCAGTGCACATGGGCCCTGTCTCTTCCCTGCCTGTTCGTGTGTCATCAGCTTGGGGTGGCTGGGGAGGGAGCGGGGGCTCTGCTGGGACTGTCCTGGGAGCGCGGCGCCGCCAGCCATGGCTTTTGTGTGCGGGAGGGCTTGGATCCCATGGGGGGCAGAGCTGGGCATCCTCCCTGGCGCCTGCACTCCTGCCCATCCCTCTGTCCCTGCACCCTTCCCACCTGGCAGTCACCCTGCAGCAGCGGGGAAACGCAGGAGGTGTTTAAAGTCCCTCCCAACCCAACCCGTTCTGGGATTCTCTGTTTTCCCATGGTCGAGACCATCAGTGCCAAAATCTGGGTGATGGCAGGCAGTGGATACATGGATTTATCATTCAAAATTCTGGGTTTGGTTTATTCTGTTTAATTTCTAGAGAGGAATGTGCTCATTTTTAGAATAGATTTTGCTTTGAGAGCTGTGACCTCTCTGGAACTCTCCAACCTCGTGCCTCAACTCTGCAAAAGGCCACAAGACTCCCCCCATTATTTGTCTCTCCTGGGTGTTTGGATGTGGATTGGAAAACGTGTTCACTGTGTAACAGCAGGAGCAGGAATTTGATGTGTCTCACCTGTTTGCAGGCTGGGAGGAATACCTGTAGGAGTGGTTGCCGTAGAAACGAGGACGGTGGAGCTCAGCATTCCTGCTGATCCTGCAAACCTGGACTCGGAGGCCAAGGTGGGTGGCTCGTGTGCTCCTGTCCCCGCGTGTCCTCTGCCGGTGTCCCTGTGGAAGGAGCGTTGGCCGGGTGGGGTTCCTTCCCCCGAGTGTGGTGGCGATGTGCAGCCGTTCCTGGGGAGCTGAGAGTGCCTGGCAGCTGCTGGGAGCAGTCCCTGGGCTGCTGTGACCATTCCTCCATTCCTCCAGGAGACACATCCCCAGCAGCCCTGCTTCCCTCAGGCCTCAGGGAGGGGCAGGGATTCGGCTCCAGGAGATGTGACAGCCAAAAATCACTTCCCTGCTCTCCTGCTGTGGCTGGAGTGTTCCATGGCCTTCCTGCTCTGGCATTTTGCTGTTCCCCTGCCTGATCTCACAGCCCTGGCCCTGCTTCATCTCTCCAGGGCTTTCTCCTCTCCGAGTCCTTTTCTTTCTCTTCTCCTTCCCCTCCTTACAGCATCACAGTGCCAGGCTTTCCATACTCTCTTTTCTTAGCTGAATCAGTGGACTACTGCTGCTGGTGACAAAAGGATTGTCCCCATTTTGCCAAGGCTAAGCAGATCCTACTCATTTCACGTGCCATGTTCCTCATTATTTTTCCCATATCTCAGCTCCTGCTGGTTTTCCTATGTTTTAACTCTTACATTAATGTGTTTCAAGGCCTGACAGTGGATTTTTCTCCCCAACAGGTAATCCAGCAGGCTGGGCAGGTGTGGTTCCCTGACTCTGCCTTCAAAACAGCCGAGGCAATCAAGGACTTCAACAGGGAAGGGCTGCCCCTGATGGTCTTTGCAAACTGGAGAGGCTTCTCTGGGGGAATGAAAGGTAAGCAGCACTTTGGTGCTGTCCTGGTGGTTTGTCCTGGCTGCTCAGGGCACCACAGAATGCTGCTTGAAATGCTGTCAGGTGCCAAGGATGTGAGGGTGATACTATAAAATTTAAAGCAAAGGATTAGATCAGGGCCTCTTCCCTGTGTGAGACGAGTTAAGGAGCACTGAGCTGGTGGAGGTTCTCAGGGTGGCAGAGGCTGCTGGGCTCTGCTGGCTCCTCAGCTGGGCACGAGGCAAAGCCTTAGAGTTCACAGATGCAGAGGTGGGAGGTGGCAAAAGAGGGCAAAATTCTTCCCTCTGGAAAACACCCATTACCTCTGAGGGTGGATTCTGCTCCATGTACTGCTACTGCACTCCCTTCATCAGTTGCTTTCCCAGCCACACAACTCACTGGGAAGTTGTTGATGTAATTTTACCTTTTTTAGTCCTTAAATATTGTTTTACCTTAAAATGTCAGATCTGGCCTTGCTGGGTCCCTCAGAAACTGAGTTGTAGCTTCAGAGTTGGGACCAGAAGCCCAGGGTGGAACAGGCAGCACAAGGATGTTAATATTTATATTGCATATCCCAACTTATTGCAGCCAGCTGGCAGGAGGAGGAGGAGGGAAGGATACAGCCATTGCAGTCTGCACCTTGCTCCGTGCATTTCCCAGCTTGCTGCTGGTGTCTCCTGACACTCTCAGTGTCCCTTGGGGAGTTGTTTGCAGTTTTGGTTTCAGTGCTGGCTGGGGATTATGCAGGGAGGGAAAATAAACAATTATGCCACCCCTCAGTGCACACAAACACACTGCCAGGAGCCGACTGCACTGTGGGTAAAATGACTCCAAAATTGTGTGTAATGAGTAGGAAAAGATTAGAGACAGCTCTTGCTATGCTGAAAATTGACATTAGTGAAGGGGGAGGAAAAAAAAAAAGAAAGGGAAAAAATTAAACCCCCTCTTTCCTTGCCAGCCTGGGAGGTCTAATTCCCGCTGTAAAATAAATAAATAACGCCCTAAATAAAGGCAGCTCGTGGTGGTGGTGGTTTCCCCAACGAGCTCTGTCCGTGGCCAGAAGGCTCCTGAGCATAATGCAAAATTAAATTATGAAAAACTGGCTGGAATATTCCGATGGAGGAGCCATTTGGCAGGGGTTTATTTGGGCGAACCGGCGGTGACCCACGACGGGGAGACATCAAGCGTGAAATTCCCTGGAAATTAGCACCAGGGTCCTGGGCTCGGCAGGGATGGTTTGATCACATGCAAATCCCCCCGACATTAAACTGCTGCTCGCCGTCGGGGGCTTGTTTTACTTCTCCTTTTTGCCCGGGACAGGTTATAAATAACAATAAAAAAAAAAAAAGATAAAAATAAAAACTTCAGCGGAGTGAAAAGGCCGGTTTGGAGCTCGGGTTGCCTGGATGCTGAGCTGTGGGGGTTGTGTGTGATGGGTTTTTGGGGTGCCTTGGCCAGTACTGCCTGGCGTTGGCCTTCAGGTCCCATCTGATGTTCCAGCCAGGCCGGTGGGATCTGCTGCAGCTCCGGAGGGCAGGGAGGGCTCTGAGTGCCAGGACACACACACACAGGGAGATGGGGACACCTGCAGCAGGCTGGGTGTCCCCGAGGGGTGGACACTGGGCTCAGGGCAGCAGAGAAGGGGACAGAGCTCTGTGAGCACTGCCCACCCCCCTGCAGACCCAGCTCTGCTCTCCTGGGGACATCCTGCAGCATCTCTGCCTTGCAAGTGGCTGCCCGTGGAACCCAGACTGGTTTGGCTTGGGAGGGACCTCAAAGACCATCTCATTCCAACCCCCTGCCACGGACAGGGACACCTCTCACTAGGCCAGGTTGCTCAGGTTAGGCTGAGGTTTAAATTAACGCAGGAATTTTAGCTTGGAGCACCATGAGGATCCTTGGTAGTGGCAGTCAGGAAGGAGAGATGCTCCTCAGCAGAGCTTGCAGCCAACCCTGGGAGCACCAGGGTTTTCTCCAGCCCGGGGAGCCCTGGGGGTGGCTCCGGCCCCGGGAGCCCCGGGGGTCTCCAGCCATGGGAGCACCAAGGGCTTCTCCAGCCATGGGAGCCCTGGGGGTGTCTCCAGCCCTGGGAGCACCAAGGGCTTCTCCCGCCCTGGGAGCCCTGGGAGCCCGGGGGGTGTCTCGAGCCCTGGGGGTGTCTGCAGCCCCGGGAGCCCCGGGGGGCTCCAGCCACGGGCGCACCAAGGGCTTCTCCCGCCCTGGGAGCCCTGGGAGCCCGGGGGGTGTCTCGAGCCCTGGGGGTGTCTGCAGCCCCGGGAGCCCCGGGGGGCTCCAGCCACGGGCGCACCAAGGGCTTCTCCCGCCCTGGGAGCCCTGGGAGCCCGGGGGGTGTCTCGAGCCCTGGGGGTGTCTGCAGCCCCGGGAGCCCCGGGGGGCTCCAGCCACGGGCGCACCAAGGGCTTCTCCCGCCCTGGGAGCCCTGGGAGCCCGGGGGGTGTCTCGAGCCCTGGGGGTGTCTGCAGCCCCGGGAGCCCCGGGGGGCTCCAGCCACGGGCGCACCAAGGGCTTCTCCCGCCCTGGGAGCCCTGGGAGCCCGGGGGGTGTCTCGAGCCCTGGGGGTGTCTGCAGCCCCGGGAGCCCCGGGGGGCTCCAGCCACGGGCGCACCAAGGGCTTCTCCCGCCCTGGGAGCCCTGGGAGCCCCGGCGGTGTCTCCGGCCCTGGGAGCAGCAGCAGCAGCTCCACTGGCCTTGGTGAAGTGTTGAGTGTGCAAGGGAAGGCAGCACGAGGTTTTATCTGACAGTAAATATTAGGGTTTAATCCGCTGTTCAGCCGGGGTCCTACGGCTGCTGGGACATTCCAGGACAATGAATGCTGCCTTGCAGGGTCCCAGGCAGCAGCTGTGTGCAGAACCACCGAGTGCTGGGGTTCATCCTCCTGGAAGGCTGATCCCAAAGGATCCATAGGCACAGAAATACTTCCCTGACCACCTGCAGGCACCTGGGAAATAAAATACTTTCCTGATGCTGCCTGGTAAACCCGAGGGGGGTTTGGAGCTGTGAGAAAGCGTCAAGCTCCCCCAATTTCCCTGCTCCTCCTCCCTCTGCCCTGTTCAAACAATTAGTGCTGCTCTTCTCTGCACTTCACCTGAGTAAAATATATACCCGTGGCAGGAGTGAAAAATGTATTGCTAATTACACAATTATTTTATTATGTAGCACTAGTAAAAAATGTCTAGTAAAGAATTAATTCAGTTAAAATAATTTGAATCAAGCAATTATTTTCTTAACACTAGAATTAGCTGAAAGTACTTCAAGTGGTTTATTACTAGCACTACATAATAAAATAATTGTATAATTAGTAATAAATTTGTCACCCCTTTTGAGTCTTTTTCTTTGCTCAGGACAAAGGGAAAGGTTGGAGTTTTGTTTGGTTCTCAGTCCTCACTGTCTCTGCTGGGATTTATGTTTATTCCCAATTAGAGGGAATAAATTGTTCTTCCCTTTGTCAGCATTTGATACCTCTTAAATAACATGAAATTCCTTTTCTTGGGTGTTTGGGCAATGACCTTGGAAGTGAAATGGAGAGATCATATCAGTGCTTGTGGTACTAATATACATTTATATATGTTTGTTTGTACATTTATATATACATATATAAAACACTCCCAAAGAGTTAATTGTTTAATTATGTTCATGCTAATGCTTAACACTAAAATGAGGGTTAAATGACAAAGGGACCTTGGCTGGAGTCTCTCTCTTCCCCAGAAATGAGGCTTTTCTCGAGGGATAGAAGGATTTTAGATGGATAGAAGTGTCTCGGTGTTTTCAGTCTGTTCCTCTTGCAGCAGGTGTGAGGTGCATAAACGCAGCTCCTGGATTTTCCCTGCACTGGTATTTTAATGGCCAGAAAAAATGAAGGAAACTGGGAGGGTCCAAGCAAAGAACCCGAATGATGGAGGTGGGGGATGGATACCTGTAGTGTCTGAGGACAAACCCACTGAAAATCCTCCTGCTGTTTGAAGTGAGCCTGAAGGAGTGCAGACGTTATGTAGGGTGGTACAGGGGGTAGAGACATGGAATTAATGGGGAGGGAGGGGAAGTTTGGCTGAGTTCTGAGGGAAATCTCATCCATTTGGCTGTGGAAATGCCCCTAAAGAAGCAGTAGATTTATTGTTTGGGGTTTCTAAATAGGAGCTTTCAAAAGCACTGTGGAAGAACGGTCCTGTGTGAACAAAGAGGTGGGCTAGATGAGCCTAATAACTATTTTTCATTTCTTGTATTTTGATTTAATACTTCTAGATATAATTATATGTAACAAAATATATATATATTCAAGAGTGCCCATTTCCATTACAAACTATATCCATTAGAAACTATATAATCTCAGAGAAATTCTTCTGCCTTCCCTTTTTCTCTTTTATTTAAATCACCTTTGGGGCTGATATTTTCAATGTACTGTCTTTACACAGTGGAGTTGTTCTTATTAATTTTGAGCAAAATGCCTTAAACAAATTTTAATGGAAGAAGAGCAGAGTGCTGTTCCCCATCCCTCCCCACACACATTTTTATGAAGATCTGGAAAAGCTCTGCTGCCCTTAGGTATATTTTATTCACATTACATGAGTTGTGGGTGAGGTCCAGGGTAGTCAGTCTGAAATTGGGCAGTGCAGACGTACCCAGCCTGATTTCCCAAACTGCGGGAATGCTCGTGGCCTGGGAAGTCAGGGATGGATCATTCCCAGGGCACCTGGTGTAGAGCAGCTGGTGTGACCTGAGCACCTGCAGCCCTGTCACAGGTGTGGTTTCATGGAAAGTCACCAGACTGGATTTCCAGAGAGGAGGTCCCATGTCTGGACTGGTGTGGGAGCATCCTGCAGGCTGGAGAGGGACTTTTCCCAAGGGCATGGACTGATAGGACAGGGGGAATGGCCTTAATCTGAAGGAGGGTAGATTTACATGGGATATCAGGAAGAAATTCATCCCTGTGAGAGTTGGGAGGCCCTGGCAGAGCTTCCCAGAGAAGCTGGGGCTGCCCCACCCCTGGAAGTGCCCAAGGTTGGGGCACAGATGAGCTGTGACTCCAGGTTGTGTGTCCTTGTCTCAGCCACATCTGACCATCTCTGTGTCCTTCCCCAGCCATGTCTGACCAGCTTTGTGTCCTTCCCCAGCCATGTCTGACCAGCTCTGTGTCCTTCTCCAGCCATGTCTGACCAGCTCTGTGTCCTTCCCCAGCTGTGTCTGACCAGCTCTGTGTCCTTCCCCAGCCATGTCTGACCAGCTCTGTCTTTCCTCAGCCGTGTCTGACCAGC